>CM055083.1:6029964-6142464 GCA_029204045.2 Tillandsia leiboldiana
GTGGGACCCACATGAGTGATTAAGATAGTTAATCACACTCAATTAAGAGAGTCAAAAATATTTTAGTCCATCGAAAGGAGTTTCGATGGTGACACTAAAGGAGTTTAGTGTCACATTTCACAACTAGGTAGAGTTGAACCTATGTGGTTACACACAATAAAAGTTGCGTGTGATTTTGTGCTTAGAGAATTTATAGAGACTATTTTGCTAAAATAGCAAAATAATTATTATAATATATATATATATATATATATATATATATATATATATATATATATGTGGTTGGGGAAATAGTAAAATCTAACGGGTGAAAATAATCAAAGGGGTTGATCTAAGGATAGAAAACTTGATAGCGCCAATAATTTAGTACTATTAATAGTATAGTAGCCGGACTCTCTCTCTCTCTCTCTCTCTCTCTCTCTCTCTCTCTCTATATATATATATATATATATATATATATATATATATATATATATATATAGTATAAAACTTATTTGGGGGAAATCGAACAGTAAAATTGATTTAGTATAAAACTTATTTGCTAAAGTTGCAATCAAACGAGTTTTCGTTTAATGAAAGAAAACTAAAAGTTGCAATCATCTGAACAGTAAAAGAAATGCTATGCATTCATTAATGAAGGAAAGCTCTTCACTTATTAATTGATATTAAGTTATGAAAAAAGTTTTTCGTTTTCTCACAAGCCATTTATTAACGGCCAGTTTCTTTCTCTCTTTCTTCGTTTCCTCAACCCAATGAATGAGAGGAGTCTACTCTCCTCTCACTTATAGCTCATAAGCCTATAAAAGGGAGGAGTTATCTCCCTCAATAATGTGTGACACGAAGTATGAGTTTGAAAGAAAGAGAACATTTTTTTCTAATCAGATAGAGTTCTCTTTAATCACCAAAGAAGTCTTTCTACAATCATTGGTCTCTAATTATAGTTAATTCTTTTGAAATTGCTAGCACAATCAATACAAAATAAATGAAAGGGCAACCAAATGAAGCCCTCCCCGTATTTCGGGGCTTTTGGCCAGTCCGGAAAAGTTGGGTGCGCCGGATGTACAGTTTAATAATTTAAATTTATATTAAAAAAAAGTTTTGCCACGTTTTTTTTATAATTTATTATTTTAAATTCTCTTCTCTTACAATTAAAATTTAATTTTTAAATTTAAATTTAAATTGCTATTTAAGTTACGGTTCGTAAGTTCGAGCGTGCACTCGGTGAGCCGAACTTCTCCAAACCACCTAAAAGCCACCAAATGTGGAGAGACTTGTAGATATACTATTTGACAATTTAGAGCCTTTCTCTAAGAAGGCCACGTCGTCACTAAAGGTCCAATCCAATCAAAATTTGAGAGTTTGAAGGTTTTCAATAAGAGGGGCACGTCTCGCTAAACCCAATCCAATCAAAATCTGTCATCTATTAGTAAAAAATTTAGATATGCCTATTGTACCATAAACCAAGTTTAATATATATATCTAAAATAAATTTTTATAGTATAATAAATTATTTAAATATTTCATATTATATATATTATATCATATTTTACTTTACAATATTTGCTGTAATGTGGCTTAATTATGAAATTGGGTAGCAGCTAGTGTGTAAGGCTCTAATACCTGATGCCCGCAAGGTGTTTGGTTAATTACCTTCGGTTTCTTGTCGCCTTGTTGCCTTCTTGCCTTCTGTTTCTTGCGGCCTGTGATCTGGCAATGTATGCTTGTTGCCTTCAATTTTCTTGTGGCCTCTGCGCTGGTTGTGGCTTGTTGCTCTCGATTTCTTGTTGCCTTGTTGCCTTTGGTGTCTTGTTGTCTTGTTGGTTCAGGATGACTGAGCTGATCCTTGGGATCTTGCCGCTCTGATACCAAATGTAATAATCCGGACCCGTCGCAACCGCCGATGATGACGATGCTCTGAGGCCGGTACGACAATGGGGATGATAGTGCCACAATTTAGAGGTTAATGGTGGGTTCTACAGAGAAATTAGGAAGAAAAAAGGAAATTGGGGGAAGATATAGAGTGGGATTGGAGATAGAGAAGGAAAGTTTGAAGAGATTGGGAAAGAAGAGATTGAGAGATTGAGATAAAGAGAAAGAGAGACAGAGAGAAGGGGGGGAGAGAGATAGCTTGAGAAGGAAGTAGAAAGCTTGTAGTAATTTCTTCATATCTTGCTTAGCTACACACTGGGCTTATATAGCCTCTCATCTAATTATATATTTAAACTAATTACTATCCTACTAATCTCTGTTTACATTACAGTAATTGCAATACTAGGGCAATGTTGGGTCGCTCGTGGGCTTCTACTGTTGTGTTGGGCTTCTCCATGGTCTATTGGGTGACTCGGGCTTAATGGGCCCCCCCCTCGGGTGTGGGCTCACTTTGCTGTGGAGCTCCCCAGTTGGTCTCTTCTGTTGGGCCCCTTTGGTTGGGCCCTTGCAGTTGGGCCCCATTCAGCTTGGGCTTGGTTTCTTCAGTTGGGCTCTCCTGTTCCTTATCCCCACACTAGGCACTCTACTGGTGGCTTCTCCAGAGGCTTCTATCCGACTTCCTCTCTTCCTCCTCTACTTCTCCATCGACTCCTTCTCCTCCTCGACCGTGAGGATGCTCCCTTTGTTCGGGCCGATCGTTACATGAGGCTGCCCTAATCCCCATTTTATCCTAAAACTATTTTCGCTTAATTCCGGGTTTGAAATCTTGTATTTCGAAATCTCGAAATTCACCCCATTCCGTTCGAAGATGTGTCCAACATCGATCGTTTAATACAGATTCTTTTAGCGAAATTATGCCCTCGCCCCTCATCTAAAAATTCAAATTTGAATCCCCGAATTCAAATTTTTTAGTTCGATTTTTCTGCAAAAAAATGCATTTCTGGAAGATCCAGACATCGGATTTGTAATCCGATCACACTGTTGCTCTCAGATCGACGACGCCGTCGAAGTGACCATTTTACTTTTCTGAAATTCCTAACTGCAAGGAAACGCTGGTGAAATTTAATTTCAAACTCATGACTCACAAAGCTAGTATTTTTTTCCTTTTTCTCTTTTATTTTTTCCTCTTTGGCAGGGGTTCAATGGGATTCCATAATTTTCTCGCTGCCTCATAAATGATCGATCTTTTACTTCTTACTCGCCCCAGCTCAGCTCAGCCTTTGTATTACATCCATACTTCTTTTAGTAAGTTTTAAATTTGAAGTATGTAGTTTTTCTGCTGCTTCATCTATAGATTTGGGTCTTTATTTGGTAATATTCTTGAGTAAATTTCAGGGTGCTTTTCTTCTAATATGGTTGGTTACTCCTATCTAGGGATGTCAACCGGTATTCGGGACGAATTTTTAAAAACTCAAATTCGACTACCAAATTCAAATCCGACGGATTTTAAAATTCATATCCAAATCCGAACCCGACAAAAAATCTAAAATCCGATCCGAATCCGAACCCGAAAATTCAAAACCGAAACAATTATTTTTCTTTTTCTCTTTACAATATTTTAAAATATATTATATTAAATTTAATTTTTTAAAATATAAATTTAAATATAATATTAAATATTTATATACACATATATTATATAATCAATTCGGGTTCGGATCGGGTTCGGGTTCGGATCGGATATAATCAAAATTTATATTCAAATTCAAATCCAAATCCAAATCCATCGGATTTTTATTTTTTATATCCATATCCGAATCCATATCTGTTTAACATCAGGTAAATTCATTTCGTTTGGAATCGAATTTGGATAAAATTTCGGTTATCTGTATCCATTGACATCTATACTCCTATCATTGCTCAATTCCATTGCTTCAATAGTGAAACTTTGTTTAATTCTATACTGAAGTGATTTTTTATTTTTATTTTTATTTTTTATTTTTTTGTGAGAGAAATATAATATACTATTCGCTTCGTTTATTTTTAAAATAAATTTAGCTGAAAATATGAAGCAATTAGGCTTCGAACTTAGGTCTCAAATATCAACCATTAATTTATTTTTTATATGTTAATGTTCAGGCGGCTTCAATGATGGTAAAGAAGCTATAGGCAAGGTTGAGGGTAGGCATGTCAGTCTCTTTCAGTGTCATTGTTTTGGATATTTTTTATTTAGTTAATCCTTTTACTTCTATTTTTTTAATTACAATATTATTTATTATTTATTGAATATGAGAATTCATTTTTACTTGCATTAGTATTTTTTTACCTGCATTATTGTTTGTGAAATAATTGCTGTAAAGCTATTATGAAGTTAATCCTTTTCCTGTCCCTTCAACGTTGACCATTGCTATAGAGAAACTTTGATAAAACAAAAAAAATTTTATTGCAGGTTCGCATGTGTAATAATGTTTGTATTTGGTGTCATTGATTTCCAAATCTTTTTTACTAAAGAAGATTGATATATCGGGTGCATGATTCAATAATTTCATCTAAGGAGATCTTTGAAGATTTGGTCCTCTAATACCCAGTCTCTGTGATGTAGAACATACTTGAATCTAGGTTGATCGGATTAAACTAATTTAATTTATTATTTTTAAAATTAAATTAAATTTGTTGAGCATATTTTTTAATTAGTTAAATAAAATTTTTTAACTATCCTCTTATTTGACTTTATATGTATTTCTTTTTAGATTTTTATTGTTTAGTTAATTTCTAGATAAGGCTGATTTAATTAGTTATTTAAGATAAGATTAAATTTAAAATTAGTTAGGTGTATCTAAGGCTAAGAATAGTATAAATAAGATGTAGAATTTTATTGTACTAAGGAATGATATTAATTATTAATAAATTAATAAAAGATTATTTAGAGCTTTGGTGTATGAGCAATTTTTTTGTTTTCTTTCGTGAATGCGTGTCCTGGAATGAGTCTATTTTCGAAGCGAGTTTGGCTCAAGAATGAATCCTAATTATCTTTTTTAATTCGCCCTTTTTCTATTTTTTTGAAATTTTAAATTTTTGAGGGGAGAAAATTGATCCTGTATTTCTTACTCACTCTAGTTCAAATACGGCCTACTATCTAGGCAACCAGTTTCTCTCATTCGTGCTACAATACATATTTTAGATCTGACTTATGACTTCAAATCATTCGACATTGCTAAGCAGAAGATTGTGGCACGAATCTAATAATGCTTGATCCATAGATAAGTCTGACCAAAATATTTTTAAGCTCGATTTTTGCTTTTCCTTTCTCTATTATTATATAAATTTAATTTTTATTTTTTATTCTTTTTATTTATTTCATTTAGTAAATTTTTTTTTTTGTTACCGTTTAATTTACCAACTAAATTTTAACCGCAGTTTCACACAATCTGTAAGTTCCGTAAACAAGATAGTCCTAGAAAATATTTACTATAAATTCTCCTTTTATTTAAATAACTTTTTTATTTATTCATATATAAAATTATTTTATATATAATTTTAAAGATGCTGATGAATGAAGAATTATATATAATTTGTAATATGATATGCTAGTAGTATATATTTGTTAAAAAATTTAATTAATTATATAAATAAATATTTATATCTGCAGTATAACGCGAATTCTTCACTAGTGTGATTAATGTGCGAGTTGATAATCATATTATAATTGGAGAACACATTAGGACACTACGCTTGCAGACCTATTGACCAAAGAACATAGGTGTCACTAATTCCTTTTCTAGTAAGTAATTTACATTATAATATTTATGTGATCACATTCACTTTGTATGATTATCTAGTTTAGTATTTGGACTATTAAATAAATTTGAAGTCAATCTATTCATAAAATTTTGGCTAAATCACATAAAATTCCTCTATAAATATTCACTTTTTCACTTTTTCACCTATATTTCAAATATCTATATTTTACTTTCTCAAAAAAATCAAGTTAATACATTTAACCTCTTTTACTATTCCATCCTTTTTTATAAATTATACCAAAAATATTCTTAAAAATAATAAAACTATATTAAAAAAATATTATTTTCTTTATAGAACAAGTAAAGATAATTCGATAATTTCACCGTCTATTAACACCGTAATTCTCCATTAACGTCGTAATCCCCTAAATATATTTTAAAAATTTTAAAAAGATAAAACATAAATTTTTAAAAATCATAAAAAAAATAATAAAAAAGTGAGTATTTAGAAGGCGATTTTTTATATTTTAGCCTAAATTTTTTCACATAAAGTACTAATCACAAGGTTGGATGGTATCATAGTCCATGGAAGCCCTTCCTCAACCATAATTTGGACATTTGCCCCCATGACTCATCCCATTCCATTGATTCTTACTATAAATTTTAAAATTTTCAGCAATTGTCGAAATGGATAATGATTTTCTTTAAAGTGGTACCACATATTGATTCATAAATTCTCTAATCCTATTAATATTTATATTTAAAAATTTATATATATATATATATATATATATATATATATATATATATATATATATATATATATATATATAGTCCGGCTAGAATACTATCGATAGCACCAAGCAATTGGTGCTATCAAGTTTTTTTTCTGTTGGATGAAAAAATATGCGGTTGGAATTATAGTGGTTCCCTAAGATTTTTACTATTCAACCAACCACCTAGTAAACCCTAGGGGACCACTATCATCTTAACCACACATTTTTTAATCCAAAGATTAAAAACTTGAGAGCACCAATGACTTGATGCTATCGATAGTATTCTAGCCTAATTATATATATATATATATATATATATATAATATATATATATATGACTGCAAGGCCAAGAAAGGAAATAAAAATCCAGGGACAGAGATACTTCAAGTAGTAAAATCAATCTCACCTATAAATTTTAGGTGATACGGCTGGGCAAGGAAGGTAACACAATTATATTCCTGTGTTCAAAACTAGTAAATAACATAAATTTCAGACATAATAATACGGTTTCGATCATAATAACAATACGCTGACTGAAAAGCACATTTACCGAATATCAGAAATTTAAGCTTAACATACTATTAGGGGGATATAATCCAGCTTTGTTCCACCGGCTCTGTATAATAACACCGCAATAGTAATACAAAAGAGAGACCTGATTTCATATAATATGACCACAAAAGACTGCTAAGTTGATTTACACTAATGACAGATTTGAGGTCCAAGCAGATTTATGCACACAAGTCCAAATGAAGAATCAAAAGTTCTCACTATCAAAGCCAAGCCAAAGGGATAATTAGATAACACTAAATCCATTGACAAAATTTCAAAAAAACCTACAGACTTTGAAAGACAGACTTTATCAACAGGTATTCTTTTTAAAATTAGAGATCATGGCACAAAAACCGTAAATGCAAATTTCAAAGGACTATAAATAATACATAATTTTGGTGTAAAATGGCTAAATATCATTTCAAAGAGAGAAATCTTTGAAGGCCCCACAGGCACTGAATGGCAAACCAAACAATCTACCAATTCTTAGGATCGTTCCCTAATCTGTAACTCATCTTCAAATGCTGAAGTATTCCAAACAATTGAAAATTTCTACTCTTGTGTTTCAAGTGCTGAGGAACTCTTCTTTCTCTAACTTAAACATCAGGCTATGCATAAAACAAAAGTCTTTACCGTATCAATAGCACTTTATGTCAACTGTTTCAATTCATCAACCTGTGATAACTAATAAAAAGGAGAAAGCACGGAAAACAATTATGTTGAACAAATGAAATTGGATTATCTCCTCCCGTGAGATAACTCGTGAAATATAAAACAACCCAACGCTGCCCACGCAGCACCCCCCCGCGCCCCCCCGGGCGCTCTTCTTTTTTCTTTTTTTCCCATTAGCACAAAGAAATGCATTTTTCCATGAAGAAACCAACCGTCCAATTAAATTAATTATACAACACTATGAATACAATTGAATGACGAGCACTGACCTTCCATTCTTTCTAGCCCCCAGAAGCCGTGACTTTGAAACAGTCGATATTGCACAACCCCACCGATCTCATCATCCCTCCGAAGCTGCCACCATTTTATTACAACAGTCAAGGAAAAGATATAGAAGAAATTATAGCTTCACAATGCAATCCACAAGCAGCTTTACATAGAAACTTAACAAATGGCAAACTAGTAAAAGGAAACATATTTCGCCAATGAATTAAGTAATGTCAGACCGGTCAATGCTTTTCCTTGGCTTCTCAGATTGATCCACACTGGCCCTGGCTTTATCAGGAAGATCTACACTCTTCTTTGATTTCTCTCTCCTATCTGTACTGGCTCTTGGCTTCTCTCCCAGATCGGTGCTGCGCCGCGACTTTTCCTTGTGGTTGATACTTGGCCTTGATTTTTCTCTGTGATCTATACTTTTCCTAGAAAGCTCTACAAAGTCCGAGCTTGCATTAGGAGGATCAAGGAGAGATGAGCTCTCTATAGATCCATCTTTCTTTGGTGGTGATTTTTCTACAGCCGATATGAACTTTTTTAGGTGTTTAATATATTCTGGATAAAGTTCCAAATTACAGTGGTTCCCTCCTTTGATCCATAGAGGCTCGTACTTTTCTTTGCAGAGCTCCCACAGCCGCTTCCCATGGGACCAATCCACAACCTCATCTGCTGTTCCCTGGAATAAAAAGCAAAACAAAACAAAAAAAAAAAAGGAAAAAAAATAATGAAATTAAAAAGGGAAAAAAAAAGCTTAGTTCAAGCATAAGAGATTCTCGAGGCAAAGTTAAGAAGCAATTATAAGTTTCAGGATCATGGTTCAAAGTAAATCCTATAATTCTAGGGCGTGTTTTTCTAAAGTGGGCACCCATGTTAACATGGAAGGACAAAGAAGGCTATTTCTCCTGTTTATTTAATGGTGATACTTTTAAGTATCTATTTGGCTAAAAATGAAAATCCACTTTCCATATCAAATTGCAAATGTGCTTTCCACCAAGTTAGGACAAAAGGAAAGAGAATAATCTGAGGCTATTTCCTCAAAAAAAAAAAAAAAAATCAAAAGAAAGAAGAATAAAAGGAATCTTGTTGAACAATAAGTTGAGCCATCAAGGAATCTAATAGAAGAGCAAATTCACAACACACAAGGCGAAAAATCATCAAGTACAGCCCAGTCTAGCACATGCATATACAATATACTTCCCACAAATCTAATCCACAACTGACCAATGGTGGCCACTGACTACTGTAGATGTGGAAGTGAACAAGGCAGCAGTAGCTGCTGCTTTTTAAGCCAGCAGCTGACGGAGGCAAACGGGGAAAAAGGGGAAAGGAAAGGAGGAGAGGGAAGAAGAGGAAAGAGGAAGAAATGATTGCCACACCTGCTGGTGACAAAAAAAAAACAGAGAAATAGCTGACATTTTCAACCTGTTGGTGTGATTTGGAGGGCTTTAAATGTTGAACTGTCTTATCTGTAGTGAGTACATTAGAGTCAAATATTGCTTAACGTTTGAAGGTTGATTAATGATAAGAAAAGAACAATATGTAATATTCAACTTTATCAAGGTTTGCTTGGAGTTAACTCATTATCAAATAGGTTTGTCTGGTTAAACTATGATCACTAATTTGCAAACTTCCTACCTCTTAAAGTTGATATAAGAACAGCTACAAAAATATAAGTTCTACTAACATGGGTACAATTTATCTTCAAATGTCCAAAACAAATCTATAACAACTGAAGATAATGAAATCTAGATCAACCCTGTGCAGTTGTGCTCTATCTCTTAATTTAGTTTGTGCTTTAGATTAAACCTTCGCTCCCAACTTGAACATGTATTAATTGTGTATTAAGTCTTCAAAAGCAAGAAGAAATTAGTTTTACCAGTGTAGTGCTCCCTCCTTTCCCATTTGTGTTCCCCCATATCTCTTCTCTATAATTGTCCTAGCCCTATCATCCTCTGCTGCAGTCTTGAACATGTATTAATTGTGTATTAAGTCTTCAAAAGCAAAAAGAAATTAGTTTTACCAGCGTAGTGCTCCCTCCTTTCCCATTTGTGTTCCCCCATATCTCTTCTCTATTATTGTCCAGGCCCTATCATCCTCTGCTGCAGTGCTACCACACCCACAGATTGCAACCCTATCACACTACCCCCTTCACCGCCCCTCTGCACACTGCACCTAGAAACGCCTACCGCAGCTTGTCATTGTTGCACACTCAAGGTCGAAATGCTGCTGCCTAAATTCCCACTACCAATGCCTCTTGAACTGTGCTTGCATCTCCTTGCAAGTCGTTCTGCTGCCTCCACCCTCTGTTTAGCTACACAACTACTGGCACACAGCAGCTACAGAACCTCTACTCTGTACCACGTCCTATTTTACGGGCTAGTCTGAACCTCCCCATATGGTTTTCTTCTCACTACTATAGGCTTAACTTAGCTATCTTCTAGAGCTTTTAATCCGAGTCAGCATTAAGTTACGCATTCTCTGGTTCAGAAAAAGCAAAATATTGGCTCTCTTTTGCTTACATCCTTAGGATGCAAAGTCATTTATCACACTATATCAAAAGACGAACCCTTGGTTCCGTTGTTCCAAGAAACAATCCATCTTAAAATGTTTCCTAAAGAAATCAAGCATAGGATTGTTATAGGGATCCTGCTCAAATAATATATAGCTTTTGCGAAGAGGCCCAACAAATGCATAGATTCTGAAAAGAACCTACCTGAAATTTATATATTTATCTTAAGCAGTGTAGTTTTTTTTTTTTTTTTCAACCCAAAAGTGCATCACCACTCTACAAACACCAAAAGAATTTCACTAGAAGCTTCAACACCCAAATTTGCCCTATAAACTAGAGTTAAATTGTTGCTCTCCATAGATATTCCATACTATAATAGGCTACATTCTCTGAAGATTTTTTACTCATAGGCAAGCAGATATAATACCAAGATATCAAAAACCATTTGAAAATAATGACAAAAGTAATCATCAATTCCTAAAAGGAAAAAAAAAGGGGGCTAAAATGCAAATTACCCTCCTCACCTGAATATATCACTTGTTGCACTTATCTCCTTGAATAAAGAAAAGCATATGTACTTAACCCCTCTCAGAGCTTACTATGTTAGCACTTAAACCCTTCCGTCAGTCTACCATTCAAATTTCATTTAAGTCACATATTAAAACTTCCGTATTTTGTTGCTCCTTTTATCATACATTTCCTACTTGAAATTTTGCACTATGGATGAGAGAAGGATGAAGAGAATGAAAATAGAGGAGTTTATTGGGGGTATTTTATAGTTAAAAGAAGTGGAATATAATAATGGGAGAAGAAGATTTGGAATAGGAGAACGAAAGTGAAAATAGTATAGAATGAGAAAAATTGAAGCGTAGAATGAAGGGGTGGTGCCATTTGGTTGCACTAGCAGCGATCACGGTAGCAGCAGAGGCAGTAACAGTGGAGGAGATGGAGAAGGTGGTCTCACAAGGAAAAAGAAGAGAGAATAATAGAGGTATATTTTGGTCATTTCATTAATTCTTTTAATGTTGTAACCCTCTAGAACATTTCTAATCTACCGAGGGAGGTTAAGTGCATGTTTTTTTTTTCAGGGGATTTAGTGCAATATGTGACATATTCAAGAAGGTAGTATGTATTTTAGCCAAAAAAAACAGAAGCATTTAATCTAGCTAAGGTGGCTATGGCTTTGGAAAAATAAATGAGGTTATTACTATATCTAGCGTAAATCTACTATATATAAAAATATGAATAAGAAAAGTAACTTGAATATCATTAAAAAAAGAACAGGATGTACTACTTTCAATCCTGAAGTTAACCCATAAAACAATTGAATACAAGGATATAGCCTTAAAGACAATCATATGTATCTTAATCAGGAGTTAATATTTGAACCATACTTTCCATTCATTGGTCAATAATTCATTAGTGCTAAGATATATATATAAAAAAAAAAAGACCAGCCACTAGATCATGATCACTTCTTTGGTGCTCTCGAAATTTTGACAGCAAGCCAAAAGCACACTCAAAGCAAAATAGCAAATCATGCAGGATTAATCATATATGTTACGATACCAGGAAATAATTGTGCTTTGTGAGGTTTCAATACAATTGCCACGAAAGAAACAATATAAGTAAGAAGGACATACTTACATGAATTACCAAAACAGGACAATTGACCAAAGGAATTTTATCAATGTTCTGCAAACAAAATTACCAATCAGAAATTATCAAAAAGGGGGGAAAAAATCTGATTTAGGTAAAGAGTAAAGTAACCTTATATATGTCAAACCAATAGGTGTGCTTTACAGGATACATGACACGAAGGCCAGATAAAATTGGGCTATGCAGAACAACTGCTCTCAAGTAAGGCAAACGAGATGCTAGATCCACAGTTGGGCCACTACCAACTGATTGACCGTATAAAATAATATCCTCCTCACAAGCTCCATAAGTTTCTATAAGGCATCTATAAGCAGCCTCAATATCAGCATAGGTGTTCTGCTCACTTGGCTGCAAGCACAAAAATAGAAATAATAGACCAAATATTTTCTTCAGAAATATCTTTAACAGGATCCAAGCAGGTCAAAAAAGTAAAGGTTCTACCCTTCCTGATGATTGCCCGTATCCAGAGTAGTCATACCTGCAGAAAAAGTCAGATACAATACAAGGATATTAACACCAGACGGATAAAAGCAGAAAGCAATAAAAATTGAATATATATATATATATATAGAGTCCGGCTACTATACTATCGATAGTACCAAATATTTGGTACTATCAAGTTTTCTATCCTTAGATTAACCCTTTTGATCATTTTCATCCGTTAGATTTTACTATTTTCCTAACCATCTATTTAACCCAAGGGGCCCACTATCATCTCAACCACACATCTTTTAATTCAAGGGTTAAAAACTTAATAGCACCAATGACTTGGTACTATTAATAGTATTCTTGCCTAACTCTATATATATATATATTAGGCTACTATACTATTAATAGCACCAAATCATTGGTGCTATTAGATTTTTAACCCTTGGATGAAAGAATGTGTGGTTAGGATGATAGTGGGCCCCTAGGGTTTAGTGGGTGGTTGGGAAATAGTATGATCTAAGAGGTAAAAATGATCAAAGGGGTAGATCTAACGGCGAAAAACTTGGTAGAGTGCTTGGTTCTATCAATAGCTTAGTAGCCGGACTCCATATATATATATATATATATATATATATATATATAGAGAGAGAGAGAGAGAGAGAGAGAGAGAGAGAATTGTGCTGGAATGCTATCAGTAGTAAACGGGCTCCGTTGCCACCCATTTGTTTTCGATGATGGAGCTTCCAAATCGACGATCAGGACCATTGAACATGATCTATGCCACTGGAAGCATCTAGAAAGCAAATTTCAAATTATTTAGACATCATTGACCTAATGATCAAAGGGTTGCAAATTTTATAATTTTAATGGTAGATATGATGCGTTTGCTCGTTTAACAGTGTAAAGAAATCTAAATCAATTGAATTTTGGTTATAAAATTTTTTAAACTATTTAAAACAAGATCTATACTCTTGATCTTGATTACAAAACTCCTATCATCACTTTTTGAAGGATATTCATTTTCAGCAGTTCATTTTTGTGTCCACTTGATGGACAAGAAAAAAATATCAAAAAGCATGAAATTTAATTTCCAGATAGTTTAAATGGTTTAGATCATATTTAACGATGTCGATCGTCGATTTGGAAGCTCAATCATCGAAAACAAATGGGTGGCAACGGAGCCCGTTTGCTACTAATAGCATTCCAGCTCAACTATAGATATATATATATATATGTATAGATATATATATATATATGTATACATACATACATATATGTATATATATATATATATATATATATATATATATATATATATATATATATATATATATATATATATACCAAGTTATAAGGCAAACAGGTACTAAATTGTAAGTAAAGAAATTTTAAATCAAGGGACCTGATTTTACACATAAGATATACTTGTCGATATATTGCACCACCGGTTCCTGAACTTTTTTGGCTGAATATCAGTTTAATTCCTAAACTTTTAAATGAGTGCATCAAACAACCCTAAACTCTTTGTTCTGTTTCATATTAGTCTCTCCATCTTTGTTAGAGGAAAAATATTTCCTGCATGCAACATATCTGTATATCCATGCCCCGTCAAGCCATCAAGCCTTAACACCAATTTTACTTTCAATATTATGTTAAGGAAAAAGAATAAATAAAAGGCTCTGAAACACACGATGGCAGGAATAACATGGGAGATGGAATGAATAGTTGATGGATGAGGTGGTACACGGATGCATGTTTATACAGATGGACGAGGTGCAAGCAACTATTTCTCCCCTCTAACAAACAGGATGGTAGGGTCACTCAAATTATGAAACTTTATGAAGAGTTTGAACTCTAATGCACATTTAAAATGTTCAGGAAATCAAATTGAATCTCTGCTAAAAGTTTCAAGGACTAGTGATGCAGTTTCCCAATCAACGCTTGAAGACTTGACAAGGTCAAATTTGCAATAGCTAGAAAGTATTAAAACATTACTATCTTTAGTCAACTAAGTATTATGAGTTTGACCTTTCCTCCCAAATTGTGTATAGCATACAAAGATTAATTTGGATGGTATAAGAAAGGTCAAAAATACATATCTTAAATGTACATGAAACATCTTAGATGCTATTGGCAATTCTTATACAAATACAACCTAGCCAGTTCTAATTACAGTAGAAGAATGTACTACGTAAGCTTGCTTGATAAAAAAACATTCTGTGTAGTCTAAGTGGTGACAAAATTGTACACAGTCAGTAAGGCAAAACAAATGCTTTAAAGATTAAAAAGGCAACAATATCAAAACAAAGGATTAGTCAAATAATGTGCGATTGAACTAATTGAAAATTGCAGCTGAGTGAAAAGAAGTTGCAAGAGCACATGATTCACACTCTGATGTTTTGAGAAACTTCCTATTTGAGTGCCGCAGTCAAGTTAAAATCTTGCCAGAAGCGACTACCACTGAACTTTCTATTTAATATGCTTCTGTTATTGATGTTGATATAGTTAGTATATGGAGTAGAAAGTAGGTAATTTAAAAATGCTTTAATTTGTGCACTCTATTTTTCAGAACTTTTGAAGTGTCGACACATTCAGCTGCTTAGATAATTTTCACGAGATGATGCCTTTTAAGTTTCAACACTCCATTCTGAAGTGACAGTGACATGCCTACAGAACTGAAGTCCAAATAATTTATTTTCTGATATGTCATCCAATCCTTTTGGAAGCATCATTAATCATAACAATCAAATCAAGCACTCGCTAATGATCCATCATCTTTCTGATGACATCATAAAATGATTACACAATCACTTGCTGAGTGCTGACGCAATTAATGAAATATAATTCAGATTATTTTCCATCTATAACTTAGACTATTCTGTAGCTTATGCATAAAAGCCAATAATTATTCGGACAGAGAATATATTTCATTTTTTAAATAAAATAAAAAGAATTTCAGCACTCCCTTATCACCCTAAATACAACTGGTACTGAGAACAACATCGAAAGACATGTAACATTATACTAGCTGTTCACTTAATTTGGCAGATAAAAATTTGAGAAAACTGTATAAAATACATTTTGCCCTCACATTATGTAGACAAAGAAATTCATTCTTACCTCAATCAAAATTTTTGCCGACAAATTGAATATGAGCAGGTGTTAGTTCAGATATTTTAGGACACTCCATGTGAAGCATCTAGATTAGAATGTAAAGATGAAGAACATAATATCCAGCTAATTCCACTTCTTAGTCAACTATTATTATTATCAACATAATTTGATAGTACAATCCAACCTCCTGGAAGTGGCCACGTATACATAGAACACTTGTGACTAGCCATTCAAGTAGACAATAAGTAGCTGAAACTAGAAGCAAGGCCTCATTTGGCACTGTTGCTGTTTATTTGTTTTTTTAAACACTAATATATAACTGGATATTCCACCGGAAGTCCTTTCCTGTTGTTTTCATGGTTGGTTAGCTAGTAAAGTACCTCAGCAGGGAGATAGATGACAACTTTAAAAGAAAATAAGTCAAAAATGAAAGAAACAAAAGTGCTTCCAAGTTTTTGTTTTTGTTACCAAATAAATACCTTAGGTGCAAGGATTGCAAGCAATCTACCATCCACTCCTACACTTACTACCATCCACTCCTACACTATATTTCTTATCTACCATCCACTCCCACACTATATTTCTTTTCAAACATCAACTCTTTAAAATAACTTTTTATAAATTATTTCAAATGTTATTTCATTAAATTTTATCGCTTATTTTGATAATACATATATTCAAGCTTGGTAGATTTGTTTGTCCATTCGCTTAATTAAAATTTGAGCATGAATATATGAACTTCCACATTGTACTTCAGTAAGACTAATCTTCACTTTGTTTTCTTAGACTACTAATCAATTGTTTCTTGGAAATAGCTTTAGTTAGTATTACTTATTTCTACTTTTCAAATTAACTAGTAACCAAATATAGAAAATGCTAGACCTCAAATGCCAGTTATGGGATACAAAATCCAGGGAAATTTTACTTAATAGACCTAGATACAATGAGGCGCCTATATATTTATCAACTATGTAATTACTGTACAAGGACCATAGAGGTTCAACACAAAATCAAGATTATAATTATGATACTCAAATGCATTTTCTAAATCTTCTTCAACAGCTACAATGCTTATTTTATTCTAGTTGTTAATACCATTCAGCTTACATATATTTCTGTTAATCAGAAAACTTCTGTCATGAGGGCACATGAGAATATTTCAGAGAAAAGTTGGAGTAGAATATACATTATGCTTCACTTCTTGCCATATTCATAATATTCAATGTTTAATTTCTTACTATGATAAGAATTCCCTCCTCTTACCAAATCATATTGTTTCTGGCCAAACCATATTGTTTCTCGAAAGCGTTCAAGATGACAGTAGTGGCAGGGACGAAGCCAGAATTTAATTCTGAGGGGGGCCAAAATATATTCAAATAAAACTTTTAGTACATCATCAATTTTTTAAAAAAATTTATTAATTAAATAATTAATATAAAAATATTAATTTTTTTTAATTTAAAGATGTTTAATTTTTAATTATTTTATTTATATTATTTTATTCAAATAACTAAAAAGTTTACTAAATATAACCGTAATTCAATTAGATCAATGTCTTTAGCTAAAAGATCTATTAAATTTAGTATAATATTTTATTTAGTTAAATAAAATAGCTTACCAAAAATAGTTAGAAATTAAAAAAATATGAAATAAAAAATTTGGAATTAAGATATGTATTTTAAATAACTTGTAAGTGCGAGACTCTTAATATATTTTCACCTATTTAAAATGTATACAAATAAAAGATAAAAAAAATTATGTTGGTACAAAAAATTATTAAATAAATATTAAAAAGTTGAGGGGGGCCATTATTATCTAAAAGAGAGAAAGAGATAAATTAGTATCAAGGACTATTGAGTGATATTAAAAAGTTAAGGGGGCCATGGCCACCTTGGACCTTAATATGGCTTCGTCTCTGAGTAGTGAGCAATATCCCACAGTTACAACTATTCTACGTTTTGTAGAGGCGCTTATCTGGCTAAAATGTCTTGATTACTAGCTGTCAAATCGGTTATTACAACAACCTTAATTTCAATCTTACATTAACCGATTAAATTATGTCATACTGTAGCAAACAGAAGGCATATTCAAGATTTATATGATTGTAGCATATATCAATTACGATAGCGCTCTATTCTCCTAAATTTTCTCCAACTGAATCGAACCTCTCTCTTGTTAAGGCTTGTGAAAAAATCTTACAACCTTCCAGCACCCATCACATAGGGCAGGCAAATGAGCGAGCTGGCTGGTGTTCGGCTCGGTAGTCAACTCGCTTGAGCTTGACTCGAAATTAAATGAGCCAAGGTTGAACCAAAAAAAAACTCGCAATTTATTTCAAACCGAGCTTGAGTATTACTAGGGCTCGCTCGAGTTAGGCTCGAATATATATATATTAAAAATATTTATAAATATATATAATTATATATAATAATATATATTATGTATTTTAATTATATGTACATAGAGCTTAGATTATTTGACTATATTTGCTGGCCCACAAGACCAAACCGGCAAAACCCTACCCTAATTACTCTCTCTCTCTCTTCCTCTCTTTCAGAAAATCACAGTTTCACTTGCCCTAAATTCCTAATCTCTCTCTCTCTCACCCCAAACAGTAGCCCTAAATTCCTAATTACTCTCTCTCCCTCTTTCATAGAAATGGACATTCGTTACAAGATTCGATATATAAACTCACGAATCATTTTTCTTAATATTATAATATTGTATTTTATGCATTTATTTTATATTTTGAACTATCAGATATGTTTTTGTATCAAATTCTAAATAATGTTTTATGAAAATTAAACTATAAATTGCATGATGTTAAGAATTTCAAGCGGCTCGTTTAGAGCTCAAGCTCGCTCGACTTGAAGTTAGACTCGCTCGAGCTCGACTCAAATTAATTTCAAGTCGAGCTTGAGCCTAAATTTAGGCTCGAAATTAATTTCAAGCCAAATTTAAGCTGAGGTAAGCTCACTCGAGCTCGGCTCGTTTCCACCCCTACCATCACGTGACGTCTGATGATCCTCTGATGATCTAAAGTGAGCCTCCAACAGCAGCATTTCTTTCCCTGCTAATTTGAGGTTCTTTTTTCATTCTTTTCTTCTTTGATTCTCTGTAACTTCCCACTTCCCCTGATTTTATTTTCTATTGAAGCTTTTTACGGGATACCATAGTTCAATTTGTTACACAGTTATTAATTTAGATTAGAAATTAATAATTATTATCTTCTTTTGGCTTTCATAGATCCAAGTTACAAAATAGTTGTTCTAACAACTAGAGCAACACTTAGGAATTTTAGAGTGCCAATGATTAGATCCATCTGGCCATCTCGGTAACCTAGTAATTAGTTAGTAGAAGCTACATGAAATGTTCTTTCATTAAAAGTTGCTACATTTAGTGTTTTAGTGAAAGTATAATTAATTAATTCCTAATTTAGGCCTCGTTTGGTATCGTTGCTCTTTTTTCACTTTTTAAAACGCATATCTATATAATTTAATGTGTTGGAGGAAAAAAATTTCTTTTGTTGTTATAGTTGATTAACTTACAATCAAGAATTTAAGTATCCATCAGCACAGGCCGTATCCACCGTGCCATATCGTGCCAACAAGATACCGGCACGATACAGCCCCCGTACCGAAGGCACATTTCAAAACCTTTTTTTCTTTAAATTACAAAGTAATTTTCTCAATAAAATTCAAAATATTTGATAAAAAATGCATAATAAGTAATTAGAAAATTTTGTTGCTAAAGAAAATAAATATTTCATGCCATTATGTGTCGGCACACATGTATTTTTTGTGACCGGCACTCATCGGCACGGCTCGGCACGCATCGTGCGGTACCATGCCGGCAAGTTTTCGGCACGACCCCATGCCACGGCACTTAAATCATTGCTTACAATACATCCGATTAAGTGGTAGATGCAATTTGTTTAAAACAATCTTGGAAGCAAAAAGAGGTTGTTTTCAAATTTTTGTTTTTTGTTGTCAAACAAAGACCTTGGATGAAAAGATTGCAAGCAATCTACTATCCACTCCTACATCTTTTGTTATAACAAATTCCGTTTAAAAAAACAAACAAACACGACACCAAACGAGGTCTTAATATTTAATTTCGTTTGACCCGTCAACATACATGTACCTAGATTTATATATAGGCATATCATCTCGAGTGAGCAAGATTTATACAGGTTTTTCTGGAATGGATGTAAAGTGAATCAATTACTTTACCATTCTCCATTCTTTTGGCATGCTCAAAGGGTCTCAAAAGTTATTTAAACAGCACACTCCACTTATTTTGGGCTACACTTTTCGAGCATGTCATTCATATGGAATTCTTGAGGACAACATACTAAATAGTAGCCAAAAGCTTTAATGAAACTTAAGTCAAATAGCCAATTTATCAGTAGCTTTACACGAGAATTTCTTAAGCTCTTCTTTTCAACTTTAGTCAAACAGTCAATATATCAGTAGCTTTACACAAGAATTTTTTTAGCTCTTATTTTTACCATGCATATTATATGTTTCCCTGTTGCATTGGCATCCCCTAGCATTTCAGCTTTGCATGTTGACAAATACTTGGAATGGCCAGCACGAAAAATCTCCTATGATCCAGTCTAGTGCACATAGAAAGTATGTAAAATATCAATACAAGATCTAAACTGTCTCCCATTGATCACAAAATTATATTCCTATTTCATTGTCATTCTAATAGTAAGTGCCATTTTATTACTCTGCCAAACTGCTCACCGACAGTTATCTTGCATAATCATTCACAATCTCTATGCTACTTCACTAATAGTCTAAAGGTTACAAACAAACAATCAACAACTATATCGATCAAACCCAAAAAGAAGAGATAATAAAAAAGAAAAGCATATAAAAAAAGCCTGAAGGCAAAGCACACACATGAAACGATACCCAATGTTTGCAATCAACCAATATAAAGAATTAGAAAGCTACCCCAAATCAGTACGACGCGAGCAATATAACAGAAACAAATTAAAAACCAATACAAAAGTAGGAACCACACACTTTGAAGCCTGCAGATCAAGAACCCAGGAATTTAAATTTGCCAAAAGTAAAAGTAAAAGGGCATCCCAACTCTGGTAATTCAAACTGATAGTTGACCAACAGGAGAATGCCTGTTGTCAAAGAGCTGGCCCTCCATCAAATCCACTATCACAAGCCACATTCAGATTTGAACAGAATAACCGATCTTAAAAATCAAGCTACTCGTGAAAGACATGCTGACCGAGTTCATCATTTTTTTTCTATACTAGGGCGAATTGGAAGTTTTCCCTTTGCCTCTCAAACGATACTTGTTATAAGAAAAGAAACAGAAAAGGGATAAAAGCGGAAGAGTGAGAGGGAAGGGGGTCCTCACCCCATGATGTTGACACCGAGGTGGGAGCTGAGCTCGACGAAGAGCTCGTACATCTGGCCGAGGTCGGCGGCGTTGCCGTGGGAGTAGAGCAGGGTGAGGGGCACCGACGCCGACCCCGACGCTGCGGGGCTCCGCACGTACATCGCCAGGATCTCCGTCCCCCGCTTCGTAGGTAGCCGACGCACCTCGACGTTCGCCCGCCGCGGGACCTCCGTCATGTACACCCGCACGCCCCCACCGCCGCCACCCACCTCTCCTTCCCCCTCCGCCGCCGCCAGTTCGTACGACGGTGGACTCGGAGGGAAGAACGCGAACTTTGCCGCCACCGACGACGTCACTCCTCCCATCCCCAACCCGCCCCTGCCCCCCCCACCCTCACCTCACCCTCACCCCCCACCACCTTCCCTCCCAAAACCCACCCTAATTCTCTCCCGCCGCCTTCGATTCGGATCGGATCCTGCGGCGGCGAGGATGACGATCGGAAAGAAGAGGAGAGTTAGGGTTAGGGTTTCAGGTTGGATTGGAATCGGAAGAGGTCCGTGGGGTAGATCGCAGAAGACGACCGAAAGAAGTTGCATGCATTTATTTTTTATTTATTGCTATTATCTTTTTAGAACAATTTAAAAACCTGGTACATGAGGGCCGAAGAAAGGCCGGTAACGTGGATCTTCAATATATGCTATCCACATATTATATATATATATATATATATAGAAAAATGCTATGTGTACATCCCTTTCGGGGTGTACATCATACACCCCATCCATCTAAGGGTGGGGGTGTGATAATGGGTCACTTGATGTGACCCGTAAAAAATATCGCCACCATTAAAATGGTGGAGGTGTATAATGTACACCCATTCGGGATGTACATGTAGCATTGCTCATATATATATATATATATATAAAATTAAAATTATTAAAATTTTAAGATTAAAAATAATTATAGCAGAAAAAAATATTAAAAAAATAAAATTCGTATAGTCTTTTAAAAATTATTATGAAAACTATTTTTAAAATTTATATTTCTTTCAGTATTTGTATTCTAATAATTTTATTTAAAATTTAATTAAACTTAATAGTTTTAGTAGTTATTTTCTAAATAATTTTTTTAGTTAAAAAATTTATTTTAAGTTGTCAAATATATGAGAATTTTTTTATTTTTTTTAAAAGTGATAGGAGACAAAAGAAATAATTATATGCAATAGTTGTATATTAACATACAATACCGTAATTTTTATTAAAAAACTAATTTTTTATATCAAAACTTAATCAAATATATCTAATCTACAAAATCTAATAATTTTAATTATTTACTGAATTAAAATTTAAAATCTTTATTAAAAATTTTAAGTATATTGTGTATATAGCTATATTGGGTCACGGAACCCGTGAGAGCACTAACGAAAGATATCAGCGAACATTTCATTCCATATTGAAGATATAGCATCCAACACAATTCTTTCTTATGAGAGCACTAACGAAAGATGTCAGCGAACATTTCATTCCATATTGGAGATATAGCATCCAACACAGTTCTTTCTTAGCAGGCATTTAGGCCGTGCCGTTCACTTCCCCGGCTTGTTCGGCTTAAGGACACCACATACATCTAGTTTAAAGAATACTTAAAACCTAAAAGAAATCTTTGGTTGCAATTGGTATATACTAATATTTCATACACCGCAAAATATATAAAAAAATTAATAGAATATTTATATTCAATACTCTAAAATAAAATTTGATATAGTATATATAATATAAAATATTTAAATAATTCATTGTAGTATTAAAATTTAGGAAAATGCTATGTGTACACCCGTAAAGGGTGTACATCTCACACCCCCACCCATCTAAGGGTGGGGGTGTGATGATGGGTCACTTGATGTGACCCGTAAAAAATATCGCCACCATTAAAATGGTGGAGATGTATGATGTACACCCCTTCGGGGTGTACATATAGCATTGCTCTAAAATTTAATTTTAATGAATATTTTATAATTAGTTTACAGTGCACAAATCGCGTTCAATATTATTTTTTTGGACAGGTTGAATACTTCTATTGCTCCCCCATTAAATAGCAACGTGGATCAATGTGGAAGTTAAAT
This sequence comes from Tillandsia leiboldiana, assembly GCA_029204045.2. Classification (NCBI taxonomy): domain Eukaryota; kingdom Viridiplantae; phylum Streptophyta; class Magnoliopsida; order Poales; family Bromeliaceae; genus Tillandsia; species Tillandsia leiboldiana. Next base: position 6,053,053 of record CM055083.1, read on the forward strand.
AGGGACGTGGCCTCAATTTAGAGATGTGGTAAAACTCTCAATTTTTATATCTTATCGATTATTATTATTATTATTATTATTATTATTATTATTATTATTATTATTATTATTATTATTTTATTATTTTCTTTTTTTTCTCTCTCTCCTTTCTATTCTATCAGGTAACTTCTTCCTTCTCTCCCTTTGTTCTCTCTTCCTCTTTTTCTCTTTCTCTTCTTTCTCTTTTTTTCTCTCTTGCCCGCTCTTTCTCTCCGTGCCCGCTCTTTCTCTCCGTTGCAGATCTATGGCCGTGCGACCAGATCTGCGGTCTGTCATGGACCAAGCCACATTGCCGGATCTGTCGCCGTGAGACTGCACGGCCAAGCAATCAGATCTATGGCCTCACGGTCACGAAAGGGTAGTTGCATCATTAGTCCGTAATCCGATCTGTGGCCACGTAAATCATTATTTTTAACATTTTAAAAGTTTTAATTGAAATTTTTTATTCTCTATTAATATTCTGTGATGATATTAATATTATCAAATAAATTGAAATTGCAGGTTTTATTAGCACGTTTGTGGTTCTCAATTTAGTGTAATTTTTTTTTTTCTTGAATAATTGTTTTGTGCTATGTGCATTATTTTTTGTTTGTTAATGTCAATTAGTCAAATATAATTTGATTGGTTTTAATGTATCTCGATTTGTTTCTGAATCTCCATTATTTGGATAGATATAATTGGTCCTTATTCTATTCTCATAGTTAATAAATTTTATTTTATAGTTCTTAGGATTTAACATATCTTTGATTTTATTATTTTATTAAAATTTTTGCTTAATTTTTTTTTGCTTTATATCTAACTTCAAACAAATTTTTTCTCGTAAAATATTTTGAGATGATCATTATTTTTAAAATTAAATTAGAGATAGCTCTCATTCATTTTAAATACAACACTAAACATTACTTGGAAGAGATATCATTTGGGAGATGGTAGGGCGGGTAAAGAATGATAATAGTTTTTTATTTTAAATACAACACTAAACATTATTTGGAAGAGATATTATTTAGGAGAGGGTAGAGTTGGTAGGGATAATAATAGTTTTCCAGAGACATCATTTGGAAGAGGGTAAGGTTGCGTTTGGTAAGGGGAATAGAAAAATTTTGTTATACCGGGGATAGGTATAGATTATGGTATTAGCAGGAATTAGTGTAAATTTGCGTTTGGTTGGGTTTATGAGTTATACCGGGTTTAAAGGAAATTGTGTTTGGTAAATTATATAGGAATAAGGAGAATAAGATGAATAGGAAAAATTTGTGTTTGGTTGAGTATAGAGGAATAAGAAGAATTGAGATGTGATAAATTTGTGTATTAACTATTTTGCCCTTTATGATATAATTTATAAATAAAATAATTGATGATATTAATCAACCTAATAATAAATTTAAAATATTATTTAAAATAGTAAAAAATATTAAAAAATAAATAATAAATAATTAAAAATACTTAAAAATGATAAAAAATTATATATTAAAATATTTAAAATTTTTGATTGATTATCAATTTAAAAGCATTAATCAATAGATAAGCAAATTTTTGATTGCTTATCAATTTAAGAGTAGGTTTTATCTAATTGTGATTTTGGAGCCTGATACCATTGCCTGAGTTGTGTATTAATTTACTAAAATACTGCTTAACATGTGGTTTAAATGCAAGGTGAAACTAAATTATCAAAAGTAAAAATTGCAGAATTCATAAAAATTAAAGCAATTTCTGCATCAAAACTCATCACAACATAAGTACAAATATGCTTTTCAACATAGATAGATAAAACTGTAAAACAATATTCCCCGAATCCAAATTCATAAATAGCAGTAGTAATAATACAGCAAGCCAAATTAACCAAAGAGTCAACAAAAATTGAAATCAAAATCCCCAAAATCCAAATTATCCTTTTCTTATACATATATGAAGAAGAAACCGTAACCCTAATCAGGAGCTGGATCGCATCAAACGGCGGAGATTAATCCACCGCGGGCGACCTCGTCCTCGTCGATGAAGAGGTCGTCGGTGTTCCTCAGCGCGGCGTGGAGCCCGACAATGGCGGCTCCGACGAGGAGGGATCCGACGACGCTCCACATGACGTTGGTGAAGAGGAGGGCGACGACGGTGATGGCGAAGAGGGCGCCGAAGACGGCGCTATCGTCTAGGGTCCGGCCGAAGAGGACGAGGGATGAAGATGAGGTGAGGTTGGGGAGAAGAGTAAAGCAAGAAGAAGAGGTTGCCTCGAACCCCGCTCCAACTCTTGGTTCCTCCTAATTCCACCCTTTTACGGGAATGGGAATTCCCGATTCCATACCAGCTATTCCAGGTTGCCTAGAATTCGGATTCCGTAAATATCTGTCCCCGTTTGGGTATGAACACGGGGATAAGGGGGTATTTCCCCCTTATCCCCCTTACCAAACGAGGCCTAAGGGTCGTAGAGATGATAATAGTTTATGATAACTATGTTAAACTATGTCTGATGAGAAAATCGTAAAAAATTTTAGATTTTTAAATTTTAAATGGTTTGGATGCATATGGTAAAATTTTACAAAATTTCTTTCAATTTAATTTTTTTTTAAAAATATATATATATATATATATATTTTATATTTTAATATTTTAAAATTAAAATTTCATAATTTGAAGTTAAAAATTAAAATTTTGAATTTTGAAATATGAAATTAAAATTTAAAATTTCAAACTAAAAATTTGAAAATTGAAAAATAAAATCTAAATTTTAATTTTGAAATTAAAAATTAAAAATTAAAAATTGTAAAATTAAAATTTATTATTTTAAAATAATAATTTTTAATGTTTAAAATTTAAATTTTAAAATTTGAAATTTAAAATTTGAAAATTAAAATTCATAATTTATAATTTATAATTTGAAATTTGAAATTTGAAATTTGAAATTTGAATTTTGAATTTTGAATTTTTAATTTTTAATTTTGAAAATTAAAATTTGAATATACATTCAAAATTTAAAATTTTTAAATTCAAAATCAAATTCAAATTTGAAATTTTTAAATTTAAAATTTAAATTCTAATTTTAAAAATTAAAAATTAAAAATTAAAAATTTTAAATTTAAATTTTTGTGTTGAAAGTTTAAATTTAAATTTTCAAATTTAAAAATTTAAAATTTGTCATATCTTGAGGTGAGTGATAGAATTTTTTTTCTTTGGTTAGGATAGATTTTAGCTTTACCAATTTTTTTGGGTATAATTTAACTATATTTAAAAAAAAAAACTGTATTTTCAACTTATGAATATAGTATAGTTTAACTATGTTATATTGTTTGGTGCATCCAAACTAAATAGATATTTTGTAGCTTGAATCGTAAAAGTGGTTCAAGGGACTACTACCAATTTCTTTATTTTTAGCTTCATACAGAATCATATAATTGGTTGCTAGATAGAATTCATATTTTTATTTATGTCCCCGTCACACATAAGGCATAGATGGAATTCATATTCTTGTTCATGTTCCCGTCACACATAAAGCAAGATATTCTAATCAAGATAAGAAAATTAGCGCAAATATGAGTGTGCCCCAAGATATACAATATATGTATGTCTTATATGGTTGAAAGGGTTTGGCCTCAATTCTAGAGTGCTTTGAAATGTCGTATCAAGATCAACTAAATTAAAAGCATCTCAAGGTACGAGTCTTATATAATTTCTTAAAATTATAAAATATCAATTAAATTAAAAGTATCTTAAAATTATAAAGTCTCGTTATTAATATAAAATGATTGTTATAGATTATTATTATCTTTGTTATATGGTAAAGCATTCCTCACACAAATATTTCAAAATCGGTATGTGGTATCCATCGGATAGCACATATGCGGTATGCCGGTGCATATATGGTGGTATATCTATTAAAATATTAATAAAATATTTATATGTATTAAAAATATATAAAAATGCTTTATAATAAAGCTAAATCACTAGAGTAGAAATTCAAAAATTTATAAATTAAAATATTAATTTTAAATAAAGGATTTCATATACACACATCTTGTCACGGCCTAAATCAGAACGCACGCTCGCCAAAAGATGCGCCGCAGAACGCGGGCTCGCCAAAAGATGCGCCGTATAAGCGGGAAACCTCGCGCACACAAAGTGTAAGTAATCTGCTCAAATAAAAGTTATACTAAATTAAAGCAAAACAGAGTTAAAAATTAAGAATAACTATCATACTAAATTGTACAATAAAACTCCAAAATACAATAACTGTCTCCCATAACATCTAGCTGGCAAAAGGCCAGACCTAAAAATACAGTAGTTTGAAAATAACAAAATAGTAATAGGTCCAACACTACCGCCCAAAAGAAACAATAAGGAGATCTATTTAGCCCGCAATTCCCTTACATCGATCCGTAGGCGCCGCTGCCTCCGTTGAGGACTCTGGAGAAAAGTGGTAAACAAAGGATATGAGAACTACTAAATCGCCACTGCCTCCGTTGAGGACTCTGCAGAAAAGTGGTAAACAAAGGATGTGAGAACTACTAAAAACTAGTAGCTCTCAGTGGGTACGTCATCAGTGGGTACGTCATCAGTGGGTACGTCATCGATAACTTCAACCTACCCACCGAGTATATCAGAGGCAAATAAAAAAAAAGCAATAGAAAAGTGGTAAACAAAGAATGTGAGAACTACTAAAAACTAGTAGTCCTCAATGGGTATGTCATCGATAACTTCAACCTACCCACCGAGTATATCAGAGGCAAATAGGAGAAAAGCAATAAGAACAGGAATAAAAATAAATCTACAATTACCATGGCTCTGCTAGAATGAATAAATTGTAAAATGTAGTTGTATGCATCAACTATAAACAACCGCCAAGAGTGACCCAATCAACACAAGGCTCGGTCCCACTTGTACTAGCATCATATCTGATCTCACAAACAACTTGTAGATCGCCGACGTGAAACCATACCCATAACAAATCAAGCTGCCTAACTCCGGAGTGGCACTCGAGGGGAACGACCCGCTCGAGGAAAAGTAATCAGGTCGAGTATGTAGCAGGATAAAATCAAACTCATGACCCAAGTGGATGACCCTTACCACTAGGATAACAATTCCGACTCAAACTGATGCATAACTAACCACTCGGTTCGGTCGTCCAAAATCTACAACCACCAAACATCTAGAAAGGCTAACAATTCGGTGTCATCCCACCCCGAGCATACATGAACTATATGGCAAGAAAAGAAAAGATCTTCTCCTAAGTTCAATTCCAAGTATAGATAATGCAATAAAGAAATATCATATCTAGATGGCCATACAACTCATACAATTGTTCCAAACAAGATAGATTTAGTTAAGGGGATCATTCATCAAATTTTGGCATGCTTTAATCGAGGGTAAACAATAATGAACAAACACTACTCATACTAAAATTGATAATCATAGTATACAGGACAAAGCTTTGATGTACACATTCAACTCATTTGAAAAGCACTAATCCAACCACGGATCGGGATGAAACTCGGCGTGCGCGTCCCTCAGGTTCCCAAGTACCAAACAAATCACTAAAGTCCCAAAAATTTATGTCGAATCGAGTCGAAGCGATAACTAATCAAGTTCAGCCCAAATTCCAGCAAACAACACTCAGTTTAGTGAAATCAAAAATTCAGTGATATAAACCTCAAATTGATGGCTTAAACTTAATTCCTAGGTTCTCTCAACCCTAGGAACACCCAGAAACATCCAAAATGCAGCCACCAAGTCTCAAACAAAAGGAAAATCCAAGTTGTCTTACTGTTGTCCAGACTGCTATAGAAAATCTTGTAGTTGAGCTAGTGAAGTTGCCGCATCGTTTCCAATGAAATCACAAGCCCACCAAAAGAAAAAAAAATCTCACAACACTCCTAAGAAAATTCCCCAGCTCCTAATCCATCATAAAGACCCCATAAATGCCATGAAATTACAACCATAGGTGATCAAAGGTTCAAGAACATAAAAATTTCAAAAATATGGTTTTTGCTTGTTGAGCTCAAAATAAACTGAAAATCACCTAAAACATACCTTATAATTAGCTGAAACAAAGTCTCCACTTGCTCAAAATGAAGTCATGCTCATCCCCATCCACTTCAAAGTTCAACTCAAAGAAAAAAAATCAAAAAAAAATTCATAAAAACCTAAACATGTCCAAAAACTCGGCAACTATCACAAGAATTTCAAAAAATTCATAAATATTTGGAGTTTGGATGTAAGAAGACCTCCTACCAGCTCCAAATCTTGAGTTCTACCAGTGAAGAAGCTTCCTAAGAAGTTTCAAGTCACGAAACCACTCCTAGAGCTCAGGGAAAGAAGAACACTCCAAGTGATCACTGTTGCCAAGTGCTGTTGGAGAGCTTCCAAGGTGAGTAATAGTGGAAGATGAAGGAGAAAGGGCCTTAAAACTTAGCCAAAAGCTCACTTCTAAGGTTAGAGGAGAGAAAAGAGCTTATCAGGGACATGGGGTGTAATTTATAACAAAAACTATAGAGTAAATAATCCCTTGGATCATCCTAAGAAGTTGATGTCCACACAGCAAAAATGCATATTCAAGCGCCTGAAACCTCCTGGTGCGCTCGAATCACACAGCCTGAATCATCTGGGTCCATACCAAAGCGCTCTAATACTCCCGCACCCATATCCAAATCAAGCCGAGCACCCGAAGGTTTGCGCCAAAAACATCAAGTCCATCTTTGCCGTGGAAGAGGAAGCCTGACATGTGTTATCCGTCTGCGATACTTACGAGGTCCGAAATCCCTTTCGGGTTGTCCTAGAGAATCCGGACGCCCGAAAACACCCTCCCAAAATGCCTTCAAGTATAGAGCGCAGCTCAACACTAAACCAGGCGCCCGGATCCCCAGTTCGGGCGCCCAGATCCACCAGAACTCCAGTTCTAGCTCCAAATTGCGCACCAAGTTCGTTTTCGCATCCATTTTGTGCGAAAAACCTCTCCGTCTCGTCCCGATACGTGAAGGAGGTGTCGTCTAGCCGCTGATACTGAAGTCCATTCGCCAGCGAAGATTTGGGTCCCCATAACTTCCTCTTCTAAAAAGGATTTCATCCTCGAAACTAATGCATACCTCAAGAAGAGCTCTAGAATAGATAGGGATAAGAATCGAGTATCACCGTTTTAGGCTTCCAAGTAGCCTCTCGCTCCTCATAATTACTCTACTACACCTTAACATACGGTATGACCCAATAGCATAATTCTTTCACTTCTCGAGCAAAAATCTGAACCGGGTGCTTCTCGTACCTTAAATCCTTACTGATCTCAAGTGGAGTGAAGTCAACACGTGCGAAAGGTCAAAAACATATATCCTCAAAGCCAAGACATAGAAGATATCGTGGATGCCAACAAGCGACGGTGGAAGAGCAATCCTAAGCCACTGGTCCAACTCACTCCAAAACCTCAAAGGGACCAATGAATCACGGGCTAAGCATTCCGTGAACTCCAAATCTCTTAATCTTCTTAGACTGCGAGATTTTCAAGAAAACATAATCTCTAACCTGAAACACCAGGTCTCGTCGCCTAGTATTAGCATAACTCAACTGTTTACTCAGGGCTGTAATAAGATATCGCCATGCAACTCTGATCTTTTCCTCAGTTTCCTGTAGAATATCATGCCCCAAAGTCTTCTTTTCACCCACGTCACTCCAATATAGAGGTGATCGACACTTGTGTCTATACAACGCTTCAAACAAAGCCATCTGGATGCTCGCTTGATAGATATTGTTGTACGCAAACTCAGCCAATAGTAGATGTAGATACCACCCTTCTCCAAAGTCCAGGATGCAAGCTCTCAGCATATCCTCCAAGATCTCAATAGTCCGCTCCGATTGTCCATCGGTCTGTAGGTGAAAAGCGATGCTGAAATGCAATTGGGTACCCAAGGCCGTTTGTAAGTTCATCCAGAAATGTGAAATAAATCTCGAGTCCTAATCTGATACTATCAAGGTAGGCACTCCATGTAATATCACTACCTTATCCACATAAAACTGAGCGAGTCTCTCCCGAGACCAAGTAGTTTGAATTGGAAGAAAGTGAGCAAAGTTGGTTAGTCTATCCATTATCACCCAGACTACATCAAAACCGCTCTATGCCCTTGGTAATCACATGACGAAATCCATCATGATTTGGTCCCACTTCTACTCTGGAATTGGAAGATTCTGAAGTTTGTCAGTCGGTACTCGATGTTCTGTTTTCACTTGCTGACAAATCAAGCACTGAGTAACGTATTTGACAAAGTCCCGTTTCATTCCATTCCACCAGAAATATGCCTTAAGGTCCTTATACATCTTAATCCCACGAGGATGAATGGTATAAGGTGTATAATGAGCCTCTCTCAATATCTCTTCTTGGATTTATGCATTCATAGGCACGCAAAATTGGTCCCGGTACTATAGTACTCTCGATGTGTCAACACTAAAATCCCCTATCTAGCAGCTCGTAATCTGCTCTCGAATATGTACAAGCTGGGGTCCTCACTCTGTTTCTCCCTGATCTAATCCAACATAGTTGGCTACTCAACCTGGGACATCAGTCAAGCAGAAATCCCTGGGAATACCACCTCCAAGCTGAGCCATCTCATCTCCTTAAGCAAAGGTGCCTGCCATGTGATCATCATGCTCAGACTCTGCGCTATCTTCTTGCTCAAGGCATCCGTCACTACATTAGTCTTGCCGGGGTGATATAGAATACTCAAATCATAATCCTTTAATAATTCCAACTACCGATGCTGCCTCAAATTCAGTTCCTTATGTGTAAATAAATATTTCAAACTCTTGTAATCGGTATAAATTTCACAGTGCTCTCTATAAAGATAATATCGCCAAAGCTTCAAACTAAAGACAACCGCGGCAAGCTCCAAGTCATGAGTAGGGTAATTCTTTTCATAATTCTTTAATTACCGAAAAGCATATGCAATTATCCTACCCTGCTATATCATCACGCAACCAAACCCACTATGCAATACATCACGGTAGATCACATATCCTTCCCCGTGACAAAAAGGGAAAGGATAGGAGCTTGACATCAATTCGTGCTTCAATTCCTCAAAGCACCTCTGACAATTCGCATTCCAAATAAACTTAATTTCTTTTCGAGTCAAACAAGTGAGGGGTGTGGAATGTTTTGCAAAGCCTTCCACAAACCGACGGTACTAAACCCATAAAGTTACGGACCTCGGTGATCATCATCGGTTTGGGTCAATCCCGAATTGTCTTTTTTTTTTCGGGTCAACTACCACTTCGGCGGCTGAAATTACGTGGCCTAAGAAAGCATCCTCCCGAAGTCAGAACTTGTACTTTTTTAACTTGACAAACAACTTCTTCTCTCATAGAATGTCACGCCTCGGGATAAAAAAGCGGACCATTTTTTTTTAGTGCGACTAGGGTTTTCCCAAGAGGAACCCTAGGTGCAACTATATAGGCAGAGGAAAAAATGCTAGAAGACCCCTGTAACATCAATTTTTTTTATTTGAGTCCTTCGTTGGAGATATATTTTCCACAGAGGACCCTCCACGTTCGATCTCGCACGATTTGATGCATAAAATATTCGGTATTTTTCAAAATAACTCTATAAAAATAGTATTTTTTTACCTTTTTCTGTGGTTTTGGTTCGTCGAATTCAAAATCGGACTTCACCACAACATTCATCTCGATGAAGCCGTTCAGGTGGTTATTTTATTTCGTCACATTCGGTTCTCATTTCGTTAAGTTAGTCGTTTCCTCACGAACACTCTTCCAAAATTCAAATTTTTGAAATTAAAAATTTCATAAATTATTTGAATTTTAAATTTAAAATTTTAAAAATAATGTTATTACACTAGCCATCACCCAAAATTGTATAGCCGGGTTAAGAGATTTAGTCCTATTATATTTTTTATATAAAACTATTTCAAATCTTAAAAGTGTTGCACAACTTCTAGGTATGTATATTCTCATTCTATTTCTATGTTTGATCACTATATTATATATTATATAACATTATGAGTCCAGCTAGAATACTATCGATAGTACCAAGCAATTGGTGCTATCAAGTTTTCAGCCGTTGGATGAAAATATATATGGTTGGGATTATAGTGGTCCCTTAAGATTTTTACTATTCAACCAATCACCTAGTAAACCCTAGGGGACCACTATTATCCTAATCGCACATCCTTTAATCCAAAGGCTAAAAACTTGATAGCACCAATGACTTGGTGGATAGAATTCCGGCCTAATTCATAACATCATTATTATTTAGAGTTAATTGCATGCGGATACTTGAAAACATATCGAATAGCAAATATATCTCTACAAAATTTAATTTTTCATATTTATTCTTTAAAAAATCCAACTTTCAAAAATACTTTCTATCCATTAGAAAAATTTAGTTAATTATAAATTAAATACTTAACCTTGATTAGTTAATGAGGTAAATTTATCTTTTTATCATTTAAGGTATTTTTGTATTATTTTAACAGGTGATATTTTTGGAGGGACATATTTAAAATGACAAAATTGATATTTTATATATAGCCGGTTAAAAAATAAACAACTTAATAAACCAGATGGATATATACATGAACAACTTAAAATTTTTTAAAAAATAAATATAAAAAATTAGATTGGTAGAAATATATCTAGATAAATTTACAGAAACCGTATGGAATTAACCCAACTATTTATGACAACATTCATTCTATTTTAAAATCGTTTCTTTGTAAACTAATATGATTATATTAATTATATATCTCGATCTCTGTTTTTTTTTTATTTTTTACAACTAGATTTGTGAATAAAAGTAAAGTTTAGAGCACATTTATTAGGTTAATAATTGACCCTTCAAACAAATAACTCGCCTTGTCCAACCCAGAAATGTTATGGAATGAGATTAATTCGGTGTGCTCCTCCTCTGTCTCTCGTCTTCTAATTAGTTTCAAGATGAATGGGATTTTAGGTGCTTGCGCAAAGCATTTGCATCCACAGATCAAATCTCATTTTAAGGGATTTCATGTGTTCGCATCCCTCATTCTATCTACTAAGGTTTGCTCAGATTTTCTGAATTTGGCGACAAGTTTGCTAATTCCTTGCCTGTTTTTTTTTTTTTTTTTTTTTTTTTTTTTTTTTTGATGGTTTTTAGTTTATTTGATGATCATAATGCTTGATTTCAGGAAGGGGAATATGAATGATGTTAAAGGAAAGCAGTTGATGCCGTCGAATTCAAATCTAAAGCAGGTGAAAGAAGGGGATGCGAGGCCTCATGGAAATTTCAACCCTTATCCGAACCCAATGGCGACCTACGAGGATGTGATTGCCGATCGGAAGCTGTTCATGGGAACTCTCGAGAAGCTGCATGCTTCTATGGCGACAAAATTCATGTGAGGTCTTACATTGTACTTGATGTTTCTATGCCTTTTCTTAGTAGTAGTAATGCTTTTAGTTGAAAATTAGAGAAAGGATTTCCTCTGAATTAGTACTTTGAGGAATATAAAATATTAGAGTTTGTTCTCACAAATATCATTCGCTTTTGTTTTTTTTGTTATCAATACTAAGTTATGGGAACATACCTCAAAATAAAAGACCATATATGACTTGTGATTTGTGAGTTTATACTGGCATGCAAATATACTTAGGCTCCATATGAGATGGTGGGGAGAAGTATATCTCTACATGTTCAAATTTGTGCTCTCATTAAAAACGGAGAAGTATATCTCTGCATCCCTTGTGCATCTTGTAATGTCTAAAAATTAAAGATCATGAATTCTTTCACATTTTCCGTTGTTTTGTTGAAAAAGCTTTTCTAAATCTTTCAGTAAGGTCTTCATTATGTTCCTTAGGCCGAATTAGCAAGCCACCTCTCATGCATTTTTAATATCGAGTTTGATGTGTGTATCTTTGTATATTTGTTGTGGATCAAATATTATCGTGCACTAGCTCATGCAATAGTCAATACTTTGATGTTATTTATAGACAATTACAAGTCCTATAAATATTTAAGTATAAGCCTAAAAAAGATTTATGTTTTTCACATTTTAGTACCTAGGTTTTCTTTTATATATATATATATATATATATAGAACGAGGCTACTATACTATCTATAGTATCAGAGCTCCGGTACAATAGTTTTGTTTTCGATCTTAGTGTGTTTAAATCAACGATTCACATCGTTAAAATTAATCTAAGATATTTAAAGCTTTTAGAAAAAAAAAATTATATTTTTTCGACATAGTTTACTTTATGATCAAACCATTTCAAAATTGTTAATTTTCAATGACTACTATGGCAAATTTGTAGTTTAACGGTGTAGAAGATTTTAAATTTATTCAAATTTTGATAGAAAATACTTTAAACTATTTAAATCAAGATCAACATTGTTGATCTTGAATAGAAAGTCCCATCCTCAAATTTTAAAGATTGTTTAATTTCTACCGTTCATTTTGACATGATTTACTTACTACATGATTTACTTACTAAGTAAAAGATTTCGAAAAAAATTAATATTTCATTCCTAAGAATTTTATAAATCCTAGATCATATTTAGCGGTGTGGATCGTTGATTTAAACATTCTAAAATTGAAAACGAGACTATAGTACCGGAGCTCCGATACTATAGATAGTATAGGAGCCTAACTCTCTCTCTCTCTCTCTCTCCCTCTCTCTCTCTCTCTCCCAAGATTTTTAATAATGGGAAACATATTTGCCTGCACTCAGTGTATCCTTATCTATTTTACACCACAGTCAATATTTGATTAGCACTTTAAAATTAAAATCTAATTTAACATTTATGATTTATAATATATAAATATATACGTATAAATATAATAATTTTGAAAAATCTAAAACTTAGATGTTAACTAGTTCCAAATATCAACAGTATTAAAAAGGACTGTTGTTCAATTTATAAAAATTCATTATTAAAAAGTCTATAGTTTTTTATGCATAATTTTTTTTTGATGTTATATTATCCATCGAATAAATTAGGTTCAAAATTTTGTTGTGCTGTGTGTGGTGAAAGAGATCTACTTGTGAACTTGGTAAAGGTAATATATCTACAATTCATGCGCCGACTTTGTAGAGTGTATAATTAGAATTCATTTACTAATTTTAAAATATTATAATATTTTGTACATAATATTTATTATAGTATATTTAAAAAGTAATATTTAACTGTTGGCCGTCCCTTTTATGTGTCCTAATTTTTTGAAGTTGTTGAATCATCGTGCTAGTGTCATGTCATGTATGTGTAACATAGAGCTGGTTACATGGATACTTCCTTTGAAGCTTATGGGCTAGATGTTGAAGATGGATATTTTATAGATACGTTGTTGCAATTGATAACCTGTTGCAGCTGAAGAGGATATTATACAATGAAAAATGCCTACTTGTACACCCTTTTTGGGGTGTACATTTCACACCCCGTCCATCCAATGGATGGGGATAGGTAGGAGGTCACTTCACAAATGGTGAAGTGACTCGTAAAAGACACCCCACCTTTGGATCGATATGGTGTAGGATGTACACCTTGTTTGGAGTATACAAGTAGCATTGCTCTTATACATTTGTGACGGATACTCTATAGTGATGTCGATGCTTCTTTTGAAACTAAAAGGCTAGATGCTGAAGATAGATGGTTTATAGATACACTATTGCAATGACAAGTGTATTGCCTAATGGCATTTTTTGCAACAAACAAATGCATAATGTTGGTCTTTTATTTTTGTTGAGTTATATCAAAAATAAATATGCGTTCATACTTTCCATATAACAAGGCCTTTTAACTTTTAGACAGATTTAAAACCATTTATTGTAATGACCTAGACTTCTACAAATGGCGGAGTTTTTATGAAAACTGGCTTGAAGGGTTATTCCTATAGTCCTAGTGAAGTTTCAAGCTAATTGGAGTGTTTTCGCGCGGGTTCGGCGCGAAAATGGAATTAAGAGAATATTGGACTTTGTTCAATAGATTGAAAATAGTCGAGAGGATAGACAAGTTCAAGTTGGGTTCTGAGGGTTTCGGGACAGTTAGAAGAGTATTGGAATCCCAAGAAGAAAAATTAAAAAAATTTCGACGAAAAACATTTGGGCTGAGAGGGGTTCAGGGTCTGGACCTTGATGGGAGGGATCGGACCCTGGCTGTTAAGACTGGACCTTGAGGATAAGGTTCGGACCTTCCTTTCGAACCTTGAAGGGGTGACCTTCGGGGACCAGACCTTGTGGGAGGGTTCGGTCTGCAAGTGGGTGGTCCCCGAGGAACGTTCGAGGACCGGACTCTGGAGGAGGGTTCGGACCCTCCATGACAGAAATGCCCAATAAAGGCATTTCTACTATTTCACAGAGGATTGGCCTTTAAAGGTGAACCCTTCCTCCCTCTTTCTCTTAATACTCATCCACACACACACGCCCGCACGCACACAGTGAGGGAAAGAGAGGGACCCCTTCTCCCTTTCCCCCCCCTCGCTCTCCCTCTCGTTCTCCTTCGTTCTCTTCCCAAACTTGTCACCTTGGTGGAGTTCGACATTGGGAGTCGCATGGAAGTTTCGGATTGAGCTTTTGGCACGCGTGGGAGGTCGTGGAACTCGAGATCGAGGTGAGGGTTTTCGGCAAACGGTAAGGATTCTTGTCAAATCCTTTAAAATTGATATCCTTTTATTCCCTAGAGGTTTCTACGCCTATTTGCTCGAAGATTCTTCAAAAATATTAGAGTAATTTTAGATAAAAAAGGAACTAGGGCACGTTTAGGGTTTTTGGGATTTTTGGGACTTTAGATCCAAATTGATTTGATTTTTTCTAATTGAAGATTGGAGAGGAGTTCCAGGCAACTTCGTTTGGAAAAGCGATGAGTGTCGGCAAGCAATTTCGAGGAACGACCCGAAATAGGGGTTTTATGTTCGTTAGTCGCGGAAGAACACCGAAACGATCGTGGGAGCTCAATTGCAAGTGTCTACAATCAATTGAGCGTAAAACGAGGTGGGTCGTGCTCTGCTGAAGCGTTTAGATCGTCTCTTATGTTTAGAGAGAAAAGTTGGTAAATTTAATATTATTTTATTGATACATATAATGGTAGGTTAATTTATAAAATGAGTAGGCATAGATGTAATGTACTCAGGATAATTAACTACTATTAGATAATAACCCTATGCGAGTAGAAACATATAGGTGTCTATATATGTATGCCTAGGTGTGGGCATGGAATATAGGTTGGAAAACAAGTAAATCTAGAGTCGTGAGAACCTGGGTGGGAAAAGATAATGAACCTAGTGTCATGGGACATAGGTGGAAAAACATAGTGGTGTGATAACCACTTGGATTCATGTGACATTGAAACCTAGAGAGGTTGACAAGGGTAAAACATGAAAATCCCTAGTGATATGATTAAGGTAAGATGAAGCTTAAGTAAATGTGGCTCAAGAACATGATTGTGGATCTAGTACCATCCGACATAGGTTGAGAACCTCGAGTATATCAATTGAGTTGATTGGTTACATGGGTGTCGGTTGCTACTAGGTGTCTTCTTGAGCATTGTGGATATGATCAAAGCTTGCAGGCGCTAAATGAGCTATATTAGCATTCGCTTGTGGGAGTCGCTTCCCTAAGGCAGGGTTCTCCAAAGGCACATCACGTGAGTACACTCAATTTGGCTATTCATAGAGCCGATTGGATAATGGATGCGATGCATGACCTCGGGTGATGGATGCATAGCACGACCCAGCAAGGTGATGGATGCTGAACACGACCTTTGAGGTCCGGCACAGGCTGGGACGATACCATATGTGAGTCCCCTAGTTGATTGGGTATTTGGTTGTATCTGGATAACTTAAACCAACTTGATGCATAGTCCAAATTGAGACATAACCCTTTTACCTTGTGTAGTGTAGAGGTCTAG
Source organism: Tillandsia leiboldiana (assembly GCA_029204045.2). Lineage (NCBI taxonomy): Eukaryota > Viridiplantae > Streptophyta > Magnoliopsida > Poales > Bromeliaceae > Tillandsia > Tillandsia leiboldiana. The sequence goes on from CM055083.1 coordinate 6,068,946, forward strand.
TGGTTGTGCATATTGTGGATTAGTATGCTTAGAGCATTGGTAGATTTTATTGTTGCATTTGCATGAGGTATAGCATATGATCATAATGCATATAGTATAGATTTATATTCTAGCATATTATCATTTACTATATGCTATGGTTGCCTCCTTTGGACCTGGTGGGTCAAGTTTCTTACTTGGGTGGTCATACTCACTGGAAACTATTTTTATAGTTTTTACGCCCATATTTTACAGGTCCTTCTGTGAGCGCCGTAGTAGCGGGGGGTAAGGGCATAGCTCAGTAGATATTATTGGCAAGTAGTTTGGGTATAAAATGAAAAAGAATAAAATGTAATATTGCCGTGGGTTGTAAAAAAAAATAAGAAAACGAAAAATATAAATGTCTGTATATCTGAGATGAATGCTTGTAATAGCTAGTGGTTATTTTTTCTGTACTTTCTTTTCGCAATTTTTGTATGAATTCGGTTCCATGTAGGAGCATCATTCTCGAATTGTACTGGTTGTGACGCTTTGGGCAGACAAAAAACTCTGCCTGTTCGGCGGGTCTGTGCGCGTGCCCGAGCCGACCGAATAGTCGGTGGCGGGGCGTGACATTTATACTAGATTATTTACCACACTGTCCTCAAGAAAGATTTTTAGAACAAAATACTCATTACATGAAATTCAGACCTCATTCATCAACAAGGAATCGATAATTTTCTTATCTATCAAACTCATTGCTAAAATGGAAATTGGTGTTGTTTTTTTATTCTTTTCTTTTATTTCTAGGGTGCCAATTATTGGAGGAAGGGAACTTGACCTTCATCGGTTTTTTATTGAGGTTACATCTCGAGGTGGAATTGAAAAGGTAAGAGAAAAAACGATGTCATAACTTAGCATCAAAGTTTACATTTAGCTCCCATTTGTTAATCTATAACAATTTGGTTAGGTTAAAGTTGCATGGTTTAACATTTTGCTAATAAATACATTCTTTGAGACTTAAATATTTAGTTTGTACGACATGAAATTTTGCTATCAATAATTGGTATTTTTGTTTGGAAGCATTTCTTGCTAAATGTTTCACATAATAAGCTAGGCATTACTTCAGCTTGGCATTGTCCTTATTTCTTGCTAAAGGCCACTTCATTTCTTCTATATTGTACTATATTTTCATATACAATCTACATACTTCCTTAAAATGACCATTAGCAGCCTTTCTAGTGTTAATTCTTTCTTCTGTCACTAGGTAGATTCATTTTAATTTCTATTTTCATCCAGTCCACAAGTCATCATATTCGTATCTCCATGTGTCAAATGAGATTTTGCTGCAAGTAGGCTGAGAAAATGTGTGCTTTGCTGCTCCATACAGGGCTGCAGGAAATGTAGTTTAACTACTCATTATCATTTTCATTTCACTGCTTAAATATTCATGGGCCTGGATATCTTCTGACAAGTTTGGTCCTCCCTTTTCAGCTGCTAAAAATTAGTGAATTTTAGTATATTTTCTAGTTAGTTTACTATTTATTGCATTGTCGAGTATTTGCTTCCTTCTTGATTCTTAAGACATTTTATAAGCCATGTTTGAAGATGCTCAATTTTAAGCTAGTTTATGACTTCTCTAACTGTTTGTAAAAATTATCCAAAATGATAGCAGTGAATTGTTATCTGTTGTTATCATTAGATAGCTAATGAAGAGCATAAAGAAGAGGAGGATTTTCCCCATCCCATTATAAGATACTGTTGATAGAGTAGGTTGTATTGTGCCATTTTTGTATGTAATGACTTGCCAAGTGCAATAGTTATTGTCCACGCCTGGTCCATCTGCAAAACTGTGTGCTACAATCAAACCATCTCATACTTCAAACCATCCAAAATTCAGATGAAGAAATGGCACAATAAAGTTGATTGTAGAGATTGAAGTATAAGATGAAATAGAGAGTAGATGCCACAATGTTGCATAAATGTGTGAATGCCCTAGATAAGTAATAAATTAAAAGAGTTGTTGGGGCTCGCAGCAATCTACTTTAAAGTGAATTTTAGAAATTTCAACCCGTAAAATATGAACTATCCAAGTTCGATTGCTCATTTGCAAATAGACCATAGTTTACGCATAATCTTATTTTCTTCTGAATGTGATATTTCGATGGCATGTGGGTGCATACAAATATATTCTATCACCCGGGTTAACTTGTGTGCTATTACTATCAATGAAAATTGTGTAATAAATATGGATGTAAATAATGAACATTTGGGTTGATTTTCTTGAGAAATAAAACTGAATATGATAGGAATAATCTATACATACTAATCGAAACTAATATTCTAATGGTTTTGAAATTAGAAACATAACTGAAACTATTGAGAAAATCAAAACCGTAAAAACTAAAATTTTGATATTATTTTGAAAATCATTATATGAGATTTAGATTTCTATAAACATGTAAATTGGGAAAAATCATTCCACATTTAAAATATAACGTGTATAAATTGAAATGTTGTTAAAAATGTACTGAAAGATAAGATGCAGAATGCCCTTGAAAATCAAAACCTATCAAGAAGGCCCCTCAATCACTTAAACTCCTTCCATTAGTGTTCAATTATGGTTGATTTGAGAATAGAAAATCAGCTGTTATCACTTAAACACCTTCCATTAGTCTTCTATTATTGTTAAATTTGAGAATAGAAAATAAATTGAAAATTTTAGCCAAAATCGTCATTATTTTTTGAAAAGAAAAACAAAGAAAGGGATTTTTATGCTCTTCGGCTCTTTTTGGTGGTAGGTCCTATAGATGCTCGAAATAGAGTAGTCGCTCGTCTAAAATCAAAAAAATTCAAAGATTGGGTCCGATGCGCCCATAGGTACTCGGCTTATTACGCTCTTTATTTCTGTTCGTACCTCTTTGGTTAAGCTTGTTGGAATCAAAAGCACCCATCTAGTTAAATTATTTGTATGAGTGCAGTATTGTAGAGTTGGAGAAAATGATAGATAGCACCAGAAAGAAATGCTAACAAAGTTGGTGCGGTTACAAAAACTGAAAAAGATGCTGACAGAATTAGCTAGGTCTAGTAGCAAAAAGAAAAATATTAGTGTGGTAAGCAAGGTTAACAGAAGATAGTAGAGTCACAAGTCTAATGAAACTCCAATCTAAAGTAAGCATTTGTTGAGTTTTCGCTCATACAGTCAAGCCTATGTTCCAATCTTTGCCCGAATATGAGCATGTATATATGCATACAAGATTCAATTGTAAATATAGGATTTAAGAAATGTATGTTTAACATTAAATTTGATTTTCGTCTCGGTTTGGTTAAGAGAAGTGTCAAAATTGAGCCAAAACACTCCTACTTTGATGGATTTCGTAGCAGATATGGGCTTTTGTTAGGTTTGGATTTTGATTTGGAACCAAACTGTGAATACTCTTACTCTGGAGGGTTTTGTAGAAGATATGTGGTCTTGTTAGGTTTGGTTTTTGGATTGGAACCAAATCATGAAGACTCTTTACTGTGGGAGGGTTTCACAGTGGATGGGGGATATATAGTGAACACCACCATAGGCCATAGCGGCTGATATAATCCCATTGTGGGATTCACAGTAAATTGCTGAAATGTATATATTCCTAGTTGCTTTTGTATTTAACATTATAGAAACAATGGACTAGCTCGAAATATAGAAGCATAACACTTAATTATTTTTTTTCTATATCTATGTTTCTAATTACATTTCTACATATACCATGGTGATCAGTGGCGCTGCCAGTGATCCTTAGTTGCCACTGATAAAGGTCACCACGTGCTTTTCGCCCCACATTAAGAAAACCCTAGTTTTCTCAATTCCTATGAGAAACCTGAGTGTATAGTTCCCTTGGTGCCCACTAAGTATTATATTTTTGCTAATCATGTAATTTCTTAGGTTTTTAGTGATTCTAGGCCACAACCACCTACTTAAATTTTTAGAGATTTGGGTCTACATTGACCTAGTATATGTTCACTGCTATAGAAGCTGCTACATCTGATATAGCAGTTGCTACAATTCTAGTATGCTAAAGTTCTGGTGTTTATTACATAATGTAGCAGATACTGCTATAGAAACTAGAACATTGATCTTGAGGCATATTGAAGTCAATATTAGAAGCATGCAGTTTGACTTACTGTACAATTTTGTGACTTTGCAATTGATCAACCTGACTTAATCTTAGGACAACAATGAACATTGGTTAATAACATAATTTACATGGCGGAGAGTAATTTGACTATTCCTATCCTGTACTGAAAGCAATTTTTTTACTCATATTACGTCAATTTATTTACCTCGGCTTAACTGCAGGTGATTGCAGACAGAAGATGGAAAGAAGTTACAGCTGCTTTTAGCTTCCCATCAACAGCAACTAATGCATCTTTTGTACTGCGGAAATACTACATGTCCTTGTTGTATCATTACGAACAAATTTATTTGTTTGGGTCACAAGGATGGAACTACCCTCAAACTGGTTTGTTCATCTGGTGTCTAGTTAGTATATTCTTTTTTGTTGTCTTTTTCTCACTCTTAGTTTTGGTACTTCATCTGTCTCAATATCACTGCAGCTGGTAATGCACCTTCCGCCAGCACATTTGAGAGATCAATTGAAACTATGCTGCCATATTGGGAAGCTCAGACTTCTGTGAAGAGATGCAAAAGAAACAATGGTACGTCTTCTCTCTTTTACTTCTTTTCCTTTTATCTTTTTTTTTTTTTAATGGCAATGCTTCCCTGCACTATACATGTGCAATAACCTTTTGCAATATTCCTTTGGTAGTAGTGCTGCTTCTAGTGTTATCACCAGCTGATAGTTGGAAAATTAATTTTTTGTCACATAATGAGATCTTTAAAGATTACTTGGATCTTTTGTACTAGGAGGGAGTCCATCTTCTGCAGTTTATCCTTCGGTTGTTGGAGTGATCGATGGAAAATTTGAGCATGGCTATTTTGTCACTGTTACTGTTGGCGGCTCGTCCAAATTAAAAGGTGTCCTCTACCACTCTCCCGATTTGGCTGCTACTCGCATTCCGCTATATTCTGGAATGGTTGATGACACTAGTGTGAGGGTTACACGCCATCGCCGGCGTAGGAAGAAGCTACGTAAGAGAGATCCCACGCATCCCAAGCCAAACAGGAGCGGTTACAATTTTTTCTTTGCAGAGCAGCATGCCAGACTTAAACAGCTTCATCCTGGGAAGGATAGAGAGATAAGTAAAATGATCGGTGATCTATGGAGCAAGCTCACTGACCCTGAGAAAGCTGTAAGAAGTAAATATATTGATTGAAAGATGTTTTTTGTTTTTTGGGGTAATTTCAGATATTGAAAATTGCACAAGTGCTTCAAATATTAGTCACCAACCATTTTCTTTTTCTTTTTTCTTCCTTCTAAACTTCTTTCAAAACTGAATCTCAGGTATACCAGGAGATAGGCGTCAAGGATAAGGAGAGGTATAAGACTGAAATGGCAGTTTATAGAGAAAGGCTCAAAATAGGCCAATTTGAAAGTAGTGCATTGCCGATCTGGCAGCACCCTGCTGAACAAGAGTTGGAGGTGGGAAATCCTGATGCGACGGTGGAGATGGATGATGGTTATATACTTCTTTGTGACCAAAATGACAGCAGTATTGACGGGGAAGATGATTCCGAAGGTAAAGACTTGGATGATGATGATGATGATGATTCAGAAATTGAAACATCACTCGATGTCGGTCAAAATGCCACCGGCTCTTTTAGATTGGCTAAACCTTTGGCTGATCAGAAAGATGGTTTTGAGTTGCGGAGGAGGGATCACAGCCTTCAACCAAAAGAATGAGCATGATCTTCCTGGTGGTTCAATTTTGGATGGAGGCTCGAACAGTTTTGGACGTACCAACTACTGGTAGCAAATAATTAAATCTCGAGTCTAATTGCGGTGAATTTCTTTCAGAATTGTTGAAATGTCTGTTTCCATTTTTGGAGCAGCCTATCCATCCCAAAGAATTCTACTTCTGAAATTTTTTCTTTCATTTTATGCAAATTCGTGCTCTTTAACATTCAAAACTTTGTGTTTAGTAGCAGAGTAATGCTTTCAGCATATATATATCTGTAGCTACTAATTTTGTATAAAATTTAACCGTCTTCCTTATGAGAGTGGAAATTCCTCATGGACACCGATACGGGACACGATTCGGACACGGCGACTCAGCAACTTTCAAAAAATTAAGATACGGATACGACATGAATACAGATAATAAAATATAAAATATTATTATATATGTTTATTATATATAAAATATAAATTTTGATAAAATATTGTTATATTTCTCATACGAATGAAAGTTCATTAAATTTTTCATTGATAATTCATATATTTTAAGAAAAAATTTTTTTACCACACATAATTTATTTATATTGTTCAAAAAAAATGTATGAATTTATCAAAAAGTTAAAATATTTATCATCTCACATTATATATGTATAAATAAATAATATATATATATATATATATATATATATATATATATATATATATATTTAAAAAAAAAAAAAATTATATGCACTATGGTTCGGTATTGAACACGCATCCAAAAAGTATCCACATCGGATACATGTCCGACACGGCGACGCAAGTATCCGACAGGAACACGCGAGACTTATAAAAATATTCGTGATACATAAAAAAATAATGACGAGTTTCTGCTGAATGAGATTAGCTTAATTTTTTAGTTTTCAGGAACCTAGGAGCCTTCTGCCCATCAATATACGAATCCTACGTTACTACATTGTGATGTGAAAGTGTAGCAGCCAAACAAACTTTTTGCTGTACTGACTATCAAAATTTATAACTCTTGTTAAAATTTTAATCAACAAAATTGATTCTGTTTTGTACAATTCAGCGCCACAGTAGAGAGAAGAGAAAGACCACGAATTATTTAACATATTCAGTAAAACTTTTATAATGATAAATCATTTATTGTCTTTAGAAAACTATAGGTGAATTTTATTTGGTTGTTGTGATTGTATTGTAGATTAGAAATTTTGTGAATTTATTAGGATTTCTTGTTGGGATATTTGTATGATTATTAGGATTAATGTGGAGAATTAAGAAAAAATTAATAAATTATTTTTATATTTTTCTTTCTAAAGAGAAATAGTAAATGAATGGTCGCTTTTTAAGTTTTAAGTTTTACTAAAGATAGTAAATTATTCACTGTTCATTGTCTTTTAGGTTTTGCTCCACACTGACGTTGAATTGGACAAAACAAAAGTATTTGATCAAATTAAATTTTAATAGAATTATTGAGCCAAACATAAAATTTTTAAAGATTATTCTGGAAAAAAAAAGAAAAAAGATACATGTATACCCCCTTTAGGGGTGTACATCCTACACTTTCACACTTTCACAATCAACTCTGTGGATTAATCAGAATATTTAAATTTAAAAAATAAATGATATTATCACTTCTCATTTTTTAGGCCATACTCTTTTCCTCTCCTTTTTTTTCTTGTGTACAAAGCACCGCCACAACCCCTCTCTCCCTCTCCTCCCGCTCCCTCTCTCTTTGTCTCTCTATCTCTCTCTCACTAGTAGTATTAAATGTATTAATACTAACTCTCTCTCTCTCTCTACTTTAATTAAATTGGATGACGTAAGTATACAGTGTACAAACTTTTTTCTTTAGCAGTACTGTTAGCTGTACATCCTTTGTGGGGAGGTGTATAGCTTACACCCTTAAGAGAGAGAGAGTTAATATTAGTGAGAGTAGTGAGAGTTAATACATTTAATACTACTAGTAAGAGAGAGATAAAGAGAGAGGGAGCGGGAGGAGAGGGAGAGAGAGATTGGGATGGTGCTATGTACGGAAGGGAAAGAAAAGAAAGAAAAAAGTGTGGTCTAAAAATTGAGAAGTGACAACATCATCTATTTTTTTTAATTCAAATATCCTGATTAATCCACATTGTTGATTGTGAAAGTATAGGATGTACATCCCTAAGAGGGGTGTACAGGTATTTTTTTTCCAAAAAAAAAAAAGTCCTAGTCAAACATTGTTCTCCTTTGGAGATAAAGAGTCATCGCCTAACTTTTATTTATTTATTTATCCTTTTAGGGTAAACTAAAGGGGATATGGTCATCGCCCTTTTTTTTTTTTTAGATAATTCTAAAAAATATTATAATTAGCTTAAATGATTCTATTAAAAAAATATTTATCTAAATAATATTTCTTTTGTTAACTCGGTCGGAGATTGAATTTTTTTTAAAAAAACGATGAATTATTCACTGCCATCAAGAAAATGACAAACGATTCACGGTCTTCATAATTTTTTACTAAAGTGGTGATTCGTTCACCGCCTTCAAGAAGGCGATAAATGATTCACCCTTTTTAAGACGTTTTCATGCCTACATCACTAAGCAATATTATAGGCCTCATAAACCGTAAACCTTTTGTAGGCCCCCAAAAAAGTAAACCTTAAATTTTTAAACACGGTGAATCGTTCATTGTCTTCAAGAAGACAATGAACAATTCACCGCTTTAGTAAAAAATTACCAAAACAGTGAATAGTTTGACGTCTTAATGAAAATGATAAATAATTCACCGCTTTCAAAAGAAAATTCCATCCTACGCTAACTTGGCAAAAGAAGAGTTATTTGACAAAATACTTTTCTGATTGTTCTCTTGTCTTGAGAGTTGGACAAAATAGGATAATTTGACCAAATAAAAATTTAATTAGATTATTTGATAAATTATATTTTTTAAAAAGGTTTAATATGAAAAAAAAAAGTTCGTTGATAATAACTTTGACAAAACTACAAAATAATAATAATAATAATAAAAGCATATAAAGTTATTTCTTACTATTAACCTGCCAATAACACTCACTAAGAAAACAATCTAATCATTAATTCCAAAAGCTTAAGCTATTAGAAATACGCAACCAATTCACTTAAAACGTACAGACACAGCGCCCACGGACATTAAGTCTATTGCTGAGCCTCTTGTGAACCGCAGTCCCACTCAATTTATTGGGCTCACCTAACTCAACTTATTAATCTCCTGACCTATTATCACGGAATAAAAAATTAAACCTATTTTAATTTATAAATAAATAGCCAACAGATAGAAGCAAAAAAGAGCATGAGAACCATTGTACCCTCTGCTGTTCATATCAGCAGTGGACAGATTGAAGATCATGGTAAATAGGGCGGTGGGCTATGAATCCTTTCATGAGAGGATTGCCATATATTGATTGTGCCGCATTGTCATAATACCTACTCATCTACAAAATGCATGCTTTCAGTTTTTAGAATTTTTTGGTTTTATTGAGATTAAAAGTTTTACGCAGAGAGTAATTGAGAGAGGAACTAAACAGTAAAACGAAAATCTAAAAAGTGAGCATTGATGACAAAAAAACATGACATTATGCGCTATGAAACATAAAAATAATGGCATTGATAGCGTTCGAGCAACAGGACTGGACAACAAAACTCAACCAAAAAAATACACAAGTTCCCGAATCCCAATACACTGATGAATCACAAAACATATTTATTAATTATCAGAACCTCCCAGATTACTTTCAACATCATACAACCTCTCGTTCGCAAAAAAAAAAAAAGAAAAAAAAAAAGAAGAAAAAATGAGAAACTTAAGATCCATTCAAGATCCAACGAAATGTGCGCTCAACACCTCAACTTTTGTCCCTATAGCAGCATGCATTCATTTCCTACTGTACTTTAAGACCTATAGTTGTAAAATTGAAAGCATAAAAAATTCTATTATAAATTCATCAACTGTACTCTGATTAACCTGCCTTCTCATCTGGCCATCTCCAAATTCGGACTGTACTTAATAAATAAAGGAACTCATTCCCTCATATCAAAAAGTAGCATGGAAACAGAGTATACGATCGCCTCATGCAATTTTTGTTTGGATTTGCCGATGGACGTGCACAAGGAACTCAACATAGGAAAGGCCTCCAGGGGTCTTGTCTTCAACCATGTACGAAAGGAAGAACATTCCTGCACAAAAACAAACATAAAAGGGCATTACTGAACAAAATAGTATTGCGACAGTAATTTTGAAGAAAGAATCAACAAGTTTATCCCACACTTTATATATTTGATGGTTCAGGTTTTTACGCATATACACACCACAAAGAAAACTATTTGCACATGTATCCTTCCAAAATCTGAAATTTCTATATAAGCCTGATACAGATCTATCCTAGTACTCAGCAAAAATACCCCTCAGAAAACTATTTCGGAGCCAACTTACCCCATAAATCAGACTAATGACTCGCCAGCTTAAGAATGAAGTATTGTAAAAAAACTTCACTGTCCAGTGGTCTACTAAAATTCAGATTTTACCGGTGTGTATATAAATAGATACTTCTGAAGAGGTATTATGTTAAAACTATTAAATTACACTCTTTGAAGATGGGACCAAACTTTTCCTTTCAAAACAGCTTGTCTACTAACCTGATGGATCACCCTTTCTGCAAAGGCACAAACTGCATCATCAAATATTCAAAAAATCAGTATTTACATGATAAAACTCATAAAACAAGAGAATAAAGAAACAAAAAATCCAATTTACCGCAGATATGAACATCGTTGTCGTCTTATCTCATTAACCACCTCATTTACTTTTTGTGAAAGATCATTATCGAATTGCCGCAATATGAGCTGCAAGTAAAAAAGACATGTCAAATAAGTATGGTTCAAACAAGTTACCAAGAGATGCGGAGCATGAGTTTTGATTCGCAAGTAGTAGAAACAATTATGGTAAACTGAAGCACATGTTCAATCATTAGTAGGCTGACCTCTAAATTTGCAAGAAATAAGGAAGATTTGAAAACCTCAAATATAGTAAAACGAAATGTGCAAAATAACAATTAAGTTCTCAGTAATAACAAGAGCTAAGATAACTGCATGATGGACAGAATCACCAGCTTCATCAGTAACTTCAAATTTACCATCAGGTTATCTCAAGATATTATGTGCCTTAAATTCACAATTTGCCAAACAAAGCAAGATGGTTTCAATTCATAGATAGTTACACAAAAAATCAATGTAACCAGTGATTCAAGTATTTGCCATGCCATAAAAGATTCTAATAATACTTGTCATGCCATAAAAGATTCTAATAATACTTGTCATGCCATAAAGATTTTAATGAATTACCCTAGTCTGTGAACTGATATTTATACAAATTAAGATCAATGTAACAACAGATCCAATTATCATTAGCCGATAACTACTTAAATCATTATACACCCTTATGATTCTTTTCCACTTAATTTCGTAAGGAAATTAAAAATAGATAAATATTTTCTCTCCCAAGCAATATCATCATAGTCATGGTGTAATAGTTGAAGTTGTCCTTTCTGAAGACAGCTACATTAAGGCCACTGCTTTTTTATGTTCTGAAGCTGGCCAAAAGTCAAATCCACGAAAGTTATTCCTCAGACTGTCTAGTTCGTTATGGTGTCTATGGAAGTTACTCAACAGTCAATAAACACCCGGAGTCAAATTCAACACTTCCAATGAAAACTTGCTTCCATGGCATTTTTTAAGCAAAGGATCACACAGACATACCTGGTTTGGAACTCCATCAAGAGAAGAAACCCCAAATAATTGTTGGAGAGTATCTGGGCTCACCATGTTGCCTACATAAATTAAACCATCCTCACCATTCTCTAAGAGATAGATTCCGTCATCATTCAGATGCTCGCTCGAGAGAGGAAGAGTAGAAGATAATAGGGAAATATCATCATCTTCCTGCATCAAATTAAATGAAATGTCACACACATGTAATGCTGAATAACAAACAAAGATAAAGCATCAATACAAACTACAACTGGGGCTTCACACCTTTGTAGTGAGATCATGGAGAGAGATCATCCTAGGATATACCAACGGAACAGCCAGTAATATAGAAAGTGAAGACACATGACTGACCCAGTAGGACCGATCATCCAACCGTCCATCATTTCTCAAGCCAATACTTTTGATCAAAGCTGGAACAGGTCAGCAAAATGGTCATGTCAACTTATGCTTGTATGTAGGATGTATTTGTAGCCCTAATAAGATAATGAGATATATACATATATACCCTGCAGAACTTACTATTACATATACATCCCAGCAAAGCTGAATTTTTCACATATGCCCATTAAAATTAATTTCTTACTCTTGTACCCTTTTACTTACAAACGCCCCTCTTTAAAAAGCTTTTTCAACTAGAAAACCAACTCACCCCCATGAATTGATGACTCCCCAACTTACAAAATTATATTTCCATGAGAACTGTATAAACCGAAAAGAAACATGAGTAGAATTTTAGGCTCAATGTAAGCAAAAATATATTTCTCAAAATTGGTTCTAGAAACCAGTGACATTATTAAAAAAATAATAACAAAAAAGGAAAAAAAAAAAAAGAAGCAAAATACAGATCCACTTCCATTCTACTGAACATCATACCAAGGGTATAAAGAGGCAGAAGTTTCAGAGCTTCGGGAAGGATTAGCTGCCCTGATGATGATACAGAGGCACAAAATTTACGGTAGGAATGTAATATATTGATACAGAGGTTTGTTATTTGCTCCCGAACTTGAGAAAGAGGAGTGGTAGGAATGCTATTTGCAGCTGTAAAAGACAGAACATTTTACATGATTAGGAAGTGAATGCAACAAATATGTCCAAGATATTCACAACTTCACCAGAAAAACTTTGCAGTAGTTCAAAAGCAACGCAAAAGATATATTTATCCCATTCTCAAGCAGGTTTTCCTTCACATAACTCATTAAAACCTAAAATTGGGGATCAACAAAATACAAAATAATAGGACAAAAGTATTTTACCTTGTTTAAGGAAACAGGTGAATTGAGTATCCAAATCAGCAGATCGGAAAAGATTACTAAGCATGTTTGTGCATGGAAGTGAAAGGTTTATCACTCGTATTCTTCTTTGCCCATACACTGTGGTGTAAAGAAGCGCACACTGAAAGGAACAGCAACAAAGTAACAATTTAAGAAAATTGTCGCATAAAAGGAAAACTTGCAATGCAAATTACTGCATAGATTACTAAAATATCATTATAGGAAGTTACTAGTGAATGTTCATTTACAGTAGGCATGGCAATTAGTTAAGAAAGTTAACATATAACTCTCCATACCTGAAACGCACATTCAGAACCCTCCTGGAATTTGTCATCATGCTTGAAAGTGACCATTATGGTTTTGTCAGAATCAATCTGCATCAGGCAAACTTATTTAGAAACAACAAAAGGGCACGACACTTAATGATAGAAGATTCTTATTCATCATTATATTTAATAATTTGTTTTCTACCAACACATTATAAAACTGTAACATTGATAACAAGGAAAAAAGGTCGAGAAATCAAAGTTTTTAGCAAATCACAATAGCCAGGGAGAGTGTATAGACACAAAGCAAAGCAAGGAAATATTAGGAGAAAACCACACAAAAAAAATAAAAAAAAATAAATCCATATGATAGACATAGAATTGAAATGGAATGAGTCCCATTGGAATAGCTGTTGGAGGAAGTGAGTCTGGTGAGTCATATGGTTCACCAAAACCAATTTTCATAATTAAGATTTTTATTCATTAATATGAAATATATAATTAGGTTTCTGCAAAGACAATTTAAAACTGCATTCACTATCACAAAGAAAAAAATGTTCAATGGAAATCGAAGTTCTTTCATTAAACCAAAATAGTCACGAAGCATGTAGGTTCCCAAAGCAGTATTGGAAAAGAATCCATCCGATAGACATAAAATTGAAGTGGCATGGCAATCATTGGAAGAGTTGGGAGAAAGCGATTTTGGTTAGTCATATAGTTCAGCAAAGAGATAATACCAAATTTCAGGAATAAAACTAAACCATTTTAGCTCTATATCAATTCTGTACTTGAATATAAGTACGAAATAGAATAAAAAATTGAGGTGAGACAGATGGCGCACCGACAAATGGAATTCACAAAATAAAATATGTTTACCCCTTTTTCTGTTCAAAATATTCTAATTCAAGCATAAAAGCATGGCTGTTTCAAATTTTAATCACACTATAAACCAGTTTTGGGATCAAGACTTAAAACGAAAGATGGTAAATATTGCATGAGCCAGGGCCAAGCACAAACTTGTTTCCATCCCAAAAATATATAACTGAGACAGATTGGTCCTAATCCAAACTTAACATAAATTGATTTAACTTAGCATCTTTGAAGTTTGTTGGCTTAAACTAACATAAGCAAACAAAGTGAAAAAAAGTGAAAAAAAAAATAATAATAAAAAAAAATCTTAGCCTTCCAGATTTAAATGCACAATGCTCCCAGAAGTTCAGCAGGTCAAAGTTCAAATTTAGCGGTTATTTTTCAGGAACTACTACTAACTATGGATGACAACGCAAACCAGACAGCCGAGAGGCCAAGCAAGTTGACCCAATCCTTGTCAGCAGGAAAATGATTTGACTGACCTACCTATGAGTTTATAGAGATATGAAGAGAAAGAGACGAGGGTTTCTTTCTATTTTTTCTTTTTCTTCTTTCTTTTTTTTTTGTTGGGAGGGTGGGTGGGTGTGGTGGGGAGGAAGTCGCAGATAGGGAGGAAATCAGAGGTGCAAGAATTGGGGTAGGTCGAACTTAGGTGGAAGAGGAGAGAGCAGAGGTAATTCAATCTAGATTAGATATACCATTTAGCTCCTTTTAAGGGAGACAGGAAGATAATTTTCTTAGAAAAAGATTTACATTCACGAATCACATCCAAATATCATCTAGAGAATGGTTCCTCATAAAGATCTTTTAATTCCATAATTTGTTATATTACAGACCAAATTGCCAAAAGAAAATTCTCGTGCATCCATTTCATTGATCACTACTGTAATATGCTTTTTCCAAATTACAGGTGAAAGTAGCAAGCATTACAAAATATCCAAGAAAAATACAATTAAATGTTCTTTTGTGCCGTCAAACTTCTCTCAAATCTTGATTTTCATGGTATTCTTATACAATTTGTCTACCTAAACTACAGTTATATTCAAAAACTTAATAGCATTGAAACATTATCTTGGAGCTTAACAAACAAGATAACTTTAAACAGGCAATAATTATATTTTCAATACGTTTGTAAAAATTATGAAAGAACTTCTCCATCAAGAGGTATTACTATAGCATTTAAATATTCTCCGAAAGAAAGAACATGCAAAAAAGCAAGAATATAGGAAAGACAAAAGAAACATATCTTGTAGCAGAACTAAGTTTTCTTTGTTTCATGTTTTCAATTCAGAGTACCTTTATCAAAGCAGAGATGCTTCATAACAATAGAACATGAAAATAGTAGGGAATGGCAGTGTTGCAACTCAACATTTTGATGGTCATAGAACAAATCACTCTTTTTTTCTTTCCACAACTATGCTATTTTAACATTTTAGAAATACCGAACTTATATTAAACGTTATTTGTCAGGGAGAAATTGGTAAAAATTAGATAGGAATTATTAATTGAATCTGGGGCTTTTATTTGAAAAGGCATTCATGGATGCCTGAGTTTAGTCATTCTTAGGAACCGTTTGGTTCAAGGTTTGTGATATTCCGAAAATGTTGTGTATTTAATATGCCAAGTTTGTTACGAACTTATCAAGCCAATAGGATTGGGAGATTGTTAAGAACTAGTATATTCTTATTATAGACTACTAATGATTTCCATTAAGTATGGAAATGAGATTATCTCCTAACCCAGGATAATCTAGTACTGCCACTTAGGAGTCTACAATAATTCCACTACTTCACTAATGCCTTTTAAAACTATCCGATTTGAGTTGAATGGTAATGATTTGAATATTTTCTTTTGAAAATATTCAGGATTATCAGAATATTACAAACCATAAACCAAACAGAAACTTAAAGTAATCCTTTTATCTGCATAAATTGTAGCATATTCTTAGAGTAATGTTTTTATCAGCATAAATTGTCACGAACTACCTGAAGTAATTAGGTAGCTCTTCTTGAACCGCTTAGATTTTATGTTCCAAAAAACGGTCCATGCGGCCGCATCTGCAATTCGGACCAAAAATCACACCGCATATGTAATATATGTGCAGTGCAGACTGCAGTATGCGATCAGACGGACCACATACGCAAGCCCACATGAGACAAGAGGTCAAATATGCGGCCGCATATGCGGGTTTTTTTTTTTGAAGGTGGGATTGAAATACAATGTTGAATGGGATTGTTTGATTAATAATTATACATATGCATATAACTATTTTCATAGAAGTTTAATTAATAACAATGCATGTAAATACAATTATCTTTATATAAATATAGCCTAGCTATCTCTCTTCTTATTTTGTAGGTATTATTCCTAATCTATCTAATAATATTTTATAAATATTGATGAATAATTTTGTAGTTATTAGATGTTATTATACTAGATTTTTTTTTAAAGTGTTGACCTCTCAAATGATGTGAATGGCAAGTTGTTGAAATAATTATTATTCTTCATAAAAGTTTAGCATACCGATTTTTAGAACATGGATTTTTGTTTGACATTTTTTTATGATTTTGCATAGAAATTTTATTTATTTCTCTATTTAATAATAAAGAGTAAATTACTAATTGTTAGTTTAGTGATGAGACCCTTTACTTGAAATTAATTATTTAAATTTATGAATTCTGAATTGTTACTATAGTTATTATTTAGCTTTGTTAGGAAGCATTTAAATAAATTTTTAATACCTATAAACATTTTATTAATATTTAATAGATAGACTGCATATGCGACTAAGCGTCCGCATATGCGCCCGCATATCGCATATTCGCTATGCGGTAGGCAACTGCATGGATACTGCATACGGCTTTTTGGAACATTGCTTAGATTAGTTAGAACAAATTTAATTCTCTGATCACTGATAAAAAGGTAATGAAATTTGTGGCTCCAGAGAACGCATAAACAACTAAAACAATCAATTAAAATTATGTAATGATGTAAATATCATATCAACACTAACCCCAGGAAGATCAATATCGGTGGGGACACGCTTGCAAAAATTGCCCAAATACTCCTGAACTTGAAGGCCCTTAGTAGAAATAAATAGGAAGAAAACCACATAAAATGACAAAATAAGTCCCTTACTGTAAAATCAAAGAAGGAATAAGAATAAACAATTTTTGTTTATACTGGACTCACCTGGCTACATCTAACACGCATCACAGCCTCAAAACCTTGGGGCCTACTGATGTTCCATCTGAGATCGTTGTAGAGTTTCGCAGGATCAGAAAGAGCAGAAAAAGGGTAGTAATAATAAACCTGCAGGAGAGATGGCAATTATATACGATAGAAACGACATCAAAATAGGTAAAATATTTTTATTCTCATCTTTCAAGACCAAAATTTGCACATTATCAAACTCACTATATACAAGAAGATATGTTGTAATGCATATTATGCAATTCGTAAGATAACTATATCATCGGATGGTGTATGGTAGGGGAGAGTTTACGGTCCCTTGGTATTGAGGCCCATCTAACGCTATTAGACAAAACAAAGTTAGGATGAAAGCATAAAGGAATATGCTTCTCCGTTTTCCAATTATACCGCTAGAAAATATATCATAACCGACTCACTACGATATGCACAACATCATATTAATTACAAAAACAAATAGAGTATTTTTCTTCGTACTTTCTCACCACATATAACGTAATCTCCCGGCAATCCCAAACATAGCATGATTTGGTGATAAATACATATTACTAAAGTTCCCTGATTTTTTGGTTATATAATTCTAGTTCTAAGAAAATTTTCAACACTCAACAAAAACTGAAAACCAAGGATTGCTGTACCACTGGGACAAGGCATGGCAATGTCGGCACGCACCCCCTGTGCCAGTGGCATGCCGCTACAATATTGGCAACCACTGGCACGAAATTTTTTAACAAATTTTTATAAAAAGTTAGCTTCTCAAATTGTTTTAACATCTCTAACAGCAATAAAAAGTGTTCAAGTATTATATCTAGCACAGTTTAGTAAGAATAAAGTCATAAAAATCTTAAAAACTAAAAAAAATATTAATTCATATATATTATTAAGGAATACGCATGCAAACAAAACTAAAGTCATAATTGGATAAAAATTTATAGAAAAACACTACCATAAGCAAATTCACTATATCTAAAACGATAAAATAAAACTGGGCAAGATGTTTTTTTTTTGTCTTTTTTCACTAAACGATGATCTCATATACAATTGAACTCACTGATTGCAGCAAATGTTAGTAGATTTACAAGAGTTACATATTTCAAACATGAAAAAAAAAAAATTATAAAACTTTTCACCTCAAGAAAACTGAAAAAAACCATTAAAAACTCAAAAAAAAAAAAAAATTATCGATATGGTGTCAGCATGGTGCTTTTTTTGCATATAGCCCCTAACAATTTTTTTTTTTTACAAATAGCCCCCCAAAAAAATTATATTTGCAAAATGACCCTATGCCTACCATGCAAGCGCCAGGCAGGACCGATTGATACCTCTGTACTAACTGAGCAACTATTTTCTTTTTACGTTTCCAATATTTTATGTTATCATTACTTATACGATATAAATGAAACAGATGATATACTAGGTAGACTTTTCGAGACAATGTAAGGACGACCAATATTGAGTTTTATCATGAACAGCTTGATCAGCAACTAGAGTTCCAGGTAAATGAAAATAATTCGATCATATCATAAATGTAACTTTCATCTTAAAATGAGTTAGTAACCATAGGTACTTTTTATAATAGATTATATGGAGGCCATATACAGATAGAGTACTAAAGGCACTTCTAGTATTTTGTCTAGCGGGCTCCTCGGTATGGCGAGTTAGGACCACCTTAGTCTGTTTCCACATTATTGAGCTTTATTTTTCAGATCGGGTGCTTCGGCAATTTGGACTTCTACAATATATACCCAACGCAATAGTTGCTCTACCTCGCATCACTTCATGAAGCAGAGTGGATGAGAATTGCGTGGCTTGTCATGCTCTATATTATTCAGCATTTGGATGATCGATTGATGGATATAATAGAGGTGGACCCCCATGTAGATCCTGATCTTGTATGAGTTACTACTGTCTACATGCAGTGGTATTGGGGGTTCACCAGGAGGTGGATATGGAGGTGGATATCTAGGCCAGTACAGCGTCCACCCCTCGCATATCAGCCACGTAGACATGTCAAGAGAGTATTGGTATAATTTTCATATATATATATATATATATATATATATATATATATATATATATATATATATATATATATATAGTAGGATTTGTGTGCTTTTAAAAGCACGGAGGCCTTTCGATATCATTTACCTAGTAATCGAAATTGGTCAAAATCAACGGTTGAAAATAAAAATCTCACAAAATGTGATGATATGATGCTAAAATTTTAGATCAAAGATATTGATCTTATTTTATATAGTACAAAGAATTTTCTATCAAAATTTTACGTGATTTGAATATTTCTACACCGTTAAACTTGCAAACGGCTCACCACAACCATTAAAATTATTGATTTTGAGCCTCTTTGACCACGAGACAAATGATATCAAAAAATCGCGAAATTTATTTTCTAAACTTTTTAAATACTCTAGAGCAAGTTTAACGGAGTCGATCGTCCATTCGGAAATCCCAACATCGAAAACAACTTGAGAGCACGGAGGCATCCGTGCTTTTAAAAGCACACAAGCCTATATATATATATGTATATATATGTATATATATATATATACATGTATATATATATATATACATATATATATATACATGTATATATAGATATATACATGTATATATATACATGTATATATAGATATATACATGTATATATATACATGTATATATAGATATATACATGTATATATATATATATACATGTATATATATATATATATATATATATATATATATATATATATATATATGTATATATATATATATATATGTATATATATATATATATATATATATATATATACATATATATGTATATATATATACATATATATATATATATATATATATGTGTGTGTGTGTGTGTGTGTGTGTGTGTGTGTGTGTTTGGCATTGGGATAGATATCCCTCCCATTTCTTCGAGATAAACAAGACGTATTCTATCACAACTCGTTCCCGCCAAAAAAAAAAAGTGCAGCACCAATAAATCCATGAGAGAGCATTTGTAAAATAGCTTCATTGAGTCCCATGTCGGTTATAGAACCAATTCATATATATATATATATATATATATATATATATATATATATATATATATATATATATATATATATATTATAATTATTTTAATATACAAAGAAAGGTTAGTGTACTTTTCATGATGCTGTTTTTATTTCAGGTCAATGTCATTCAGAGATCTCACTATATGATCAAACGTGTCCTACTAGATATTTCGTATAGTGAAGCATTAGTAGTCGCGACACAAATTGCCGATCAAATGGAAGCAATTTTGGAAACTCTGTTGACACTTCCACACACTATACCTCCACGGCCAACAGAACATAGTGGAGCATCGACGTCGGGACATGCATCATTATATAGTCTGCCGAGGCCATCTTCATCGACATCAATACCACTCGCAGAGAATCCACCTGCTCATCCAGGCACTGTATCATTACCACAGGATCCTCCTCGACGACCTAATATTGTTTATCGTAGGCGCCTACAACACTGACAGTTGCAGTCTCCCCACGCAGATCAGCTCTCATCTTCAGCTCATCCACATCTAGAGGGACGCTACTATCGAACATCTCGATCACTTGGAAGTTACATAGCCATTCAATTAACATAGTGATGTCGTCCTGATGTAATGTTGTATTCATATTATATCTATGTTCTGTTGTGATGTGATGTGATGTTATATTCATATTGTATCAATGTTCTGTTGTGATGTGATGTTATATTCATATTGTATCGATGTTCTGTTGTGATGTGATGTTATATTCATAATGTATCGATGTTCTGTAGTAATGTGAAATTGTATTCATATTTGGTTCAAACTGTTCATGTTGTATTCATACTATTCATGTTGTATTTATACTGTTCAATGTTGTATTTATTTGATGTTTAAAGGATTAAACTAGGAAACAGACTGAACACATTAAATGGTTTACCGTGTCCAAACACAGGAAACTATTTACCGTGTTCAGACACGGTAAACTATTCTCCGTGTTAAGACACGGTGAATCGTTTACCGTGTTCTTCATAAAATCTGCCGAAGTTAAGTAGAGAGAAGGCTGGGGAAGGGGTGGAACACGGTAAATGGCTCACCCTGTCAAAACACGGGAAGCTATTAACCATGTTTAAACAAGGTGAACTATTTACAGTGTTAGAACATAGTGCACGGTTCACCGCGTTCAACTCAAACACCTAACATTGCCTGGCGATCGCATGGCAGGCATAAGGCCATTTTTGCAAATACAAATTTCAGAGAGCTATTTATAAAAAAAAAAAAAAAAAAAAAATTAGGGGGCTATATGCAAAAAAAAAACTCTGTCAGCACGCCCTCAGCACAGTACGGAACGGGCAATCCTTGCTGGAAACGTAACTACCTCTAAAATATTATTCTAATATCATATTTGAAACGTGACTGCACAAACACAGTAAACAGCAGTTTCTAGTAAAACGTGAGAAAGAGGCTATACCTGCCCTCCCGTTGTACTTGGAACAACAGATATGGAAGCAATGTCAATAAACGTCTGGGTAGTGAGAAATATATCCACACAAACCTATAAAAGAATGGGAGTTAGCCTATTTTCATAGACAATACTTTCAGCAACAATAAGCCAAATTTATGTTTAGTCACTTGTACAAACGGCAAGTTCAACTATACGTCTCACCTGACACTCAGCAAACTCTATTGCCATTGTTTTGAAAGTTTCGTCAACTGGCTGGAGCAATTTATGAGATTCCTGAAATAAATATAAAATATTCTTATGTACTTAATATTTTATTTTGCAAAACTTGCAATGAGTGGAAGTTACATAAGCCATTTTCATGTATACTAAAAACAGCTATACTCAAGAAACCACAACCCCGAAATACACTTAATTAAGGATATTTCACCTCAACAATGACAATACCCATAGAATACAAACTCAAGTTTCCTGTAGTAGTAAACAAGTTAGACATGAGCATGCGAACTAAATGCAAGCTTCACTCATTTATAAACAAAATAAGCTTGAGCTAACTACTAGAATTTCGACTCAAACTTGAGCTGCTCACAATAGCTCATTTCGTTTGCCACCAGAAAGAGATAAAAAGGATGTAATTTTGAATAACTTTTTCACAACTTACCACTTGGAATTTCATTAGTATGGCATCTAACTTGCTCCTCTTAAGGAAAAGAAGAACTTTTTGCATCCACACACTATAGCATATTTCACCATATTCTTATCTATTTTTACATTTTCAGTTAGCTTTTCTAACTTAAACTCTTTAGACTACACAAATATTTCACCTTAAGCCCACCTAGTTAATGAAAAATTCATTAGTTCAGCTCATGAAATCGGTTTTAACTAAACAATACACATCCTAATATGATTATTTGAATGTACTGATGTTCATATACATATTTATACTGCACAATTTCCAGCTGCTAAACATCTTAACAGTACACCAAATGTGCACCAATCAGAGAAGACATTGCGACTCAAGGTACATGTGCAGTGTGAAAATATACCTAAATTTCTTCTTCGCAGGTAAGAAAAACCAGTAAGTTGAATCTAAAGAATAAGAAGAAAATGCTTAGATACCTTATCTCCAGTAGAAATATTTGCTCTACCTTCAGACTCTCTAGAAGAAAGTGATCCAATGCCAACGGATGGCAATACTGCAATAGAAAAGATTCTCACTATAGCCTAATTCGTTTATTTAAGTAATAACTAAAAGAAATGAAAATTATGTGTACATAAAATGTTAGGCATGGCATGCAGGTAGATTAGCTATTATTTAAACACTTGGATATCAAATTTAATACACAAGGTTAGCAGTTTTTTAAAATTATTCGTTATTCTGCAATGAGTATATATTTCTAGCATTAACTTGAACTTTGGCATGATATTTATTAAACAATAACATCCCACAAAATTTTGCAATTTACTTTAAAACATTAATGCAGATTGAGTTCTGTTTAACATCAATAACTTCCCTTTTGTAATTGTACAGTTTCCTTCTTCTCATTGAAAGAGCAGACTAGATAATCTCTTCAAATCAAAAAAGGCTCCCTAGCTTTGTGAAGTTTGATTCTTTCTACTATTCTATATGTAACAAAATAAAGAACTTGCATAGTATTTTGCAATTTTCTTTGGAATTGTTTTTTTCTAGTAACAAAAGAAAGGAACTTCCGTTGACACACCTGACTGAAATACCAGGAGTTTCCCACCCGTGGACTTCATAGCCAGGAAGCCAGCCTAAAAACAGATAAACAACGATAAGCATAAATAGAATCTGTATCAAACTTTAAGCAATAGATAAAGAACCATAGATGGACATATTCATTATATATATGGCATGCTGCGCATGTTGCCAGAATCTCAAAGTAAACAGTTCTATACTGAGAAATCAAGTAAGACATTTGAATCGCGTACCTTGATAGCTGCCCCAAATGCAGACTCAGCAACTTTATTACTCTCAAACATGTTTGGGATGCTTTCCAGCAATTGCTCCAAATTTTGGCGACACTAGAACCTCGATAAAAAACCAAAAAAAAAAATCCCTCTAAGCAA
This sequence comes from Tillandsia leiboldiana, assembly GCA_029204045.2. Taxonomy (NCBI): domain Eukaryota; kingdom Viridiplantae; phylum Streptophyta; class Magnoliopsida; order Poales; family Bromeliaceae; genus Tillandsia; species Tillandsia leiboldiana. The sequence continues at coordinate 6,092,717 of CM055083.1, forward strand.
GAAGCAAAACAAACTTCTTACAATCCTGGAGCAAAATTAATAACTGTGCATTGACAAAATAATAGGAATTATCATATACTGAGTGACGAAAAACGCAAACCTCGGTAAGTGGAACAATTAGGTCTGTTTGAAGAGGTGTATAAACATCTTGCACGTCGGGGACAATAAGCATCAAAGGCTGCATAGTTCTTAGAGTTAATTCATAATACAACTTCTCACTTGACAAAGAAAAAGAAATTCCAAAAAAAATTTATTACCTTTTATTACATGGTAAAATTTCTCTCTAGCTTATGCAAGCGTTAGAACTCATTATATCAATTCGATGGCGAAAACAAATGCCATTCTGATTTTTTTCAGTTCAATTTAACATTTAAATTCACCTGGTTACACAAAAATAATTCATTCTACATGATATTTAACTAATAATATTTTAAATCCCGACACACTTCATCTTTTCGTGATAATTTCCCATAGTCCTCCCTTTCTTTAATTGGTTCAGTGGCAAATGACTAGCATTTTGCAGTGACATGGTTGCCAATTCAATTTACAATAGCAGCTACTTCATGCAAAAGATGCTGCTGGCTGTGGACCTAATTTGTTCAAAGAGCAATTAGAATTCTAGAAATGCACGATCCTACAACCCTCGGTTTCTCAAATGATTTGGTAGAGCACGAAACTGAAGTGCACCAGCTTTCACTAAATTAGCACCGGCCCCATCACCAGCCCAGGTGCTCGGAGGTGTTGTCGACCCTCTAGCCGATACTATGCCGCCCGTGGCGGCGGCAACTATCACTGTCACGACAGGTGGAGCTACACCGTTGGCTGCCACTACCAGCAATTCCCCGATCGCAGCCATCGGGACGACTTCACTCCCTTCTAGATCAGCGACTCCCGTCGTCGCTGACGAAGCAGACCATGCGGAGCGAGGCCAAGCTAGGGCTGTGCCGGTGGAGTTCAATAAGTTGGAGATAACGACGACCTATAGGCAGTGGAGAAATGGGTCGTGTATTTGGAGAAGTTGTTTCGAGATCTATATACAGAGGAACACAATAAGGTCCCCCTAGCCACCCATTGCCTGGACGGCAAGGCAAACAGCTGGTGAGCAGGACTTCTGAAGGACCGTTATGAAGGGATGCCGTATCCCTCCTGGCAGGAGTTCAAGGATGTGTTCTTTGGTCGCTACTTTAAGGACAGCACCATGGAAAGCCTTGAACGGGATTTGGAGAGGCTTCGAAAAGGAAATAGGACACTACGAGAGTATGAGCGGGAGTTTTCTCGTATAGCAGGCCTGATCCCTTAGGCAGTACGGAGCGAGAGGCATAAAGTCAGGCTTTTCTCACAAGGCCTGCGACCTAACATACGACGCCTGCTATCTTCTCTTAGGGTGACGAATTTTGACGACTGTGTGGAGCGAGCCCTATCCATCCAAAGCAACGTCGAGGTTGCCCGCGATGAGCGGGAAGCTTCTGAAAAGGGCAAAGACGAAGAAGCGATCTTTTTCTGGGAACGGGGATGGATCCTCGAACAACAGGAAGCCACCTAAACACCCCCAATCCCAGTATTAGGCCAGGAGTGCTCCCGCAGGCAGTCAGCAGTAGGGTGGGTGACACTGCGTTTTCTGTGGCGGACCGCATCGAGCAATCACCTGCAATCGTCGCCATGGTCGCTGTTTCATATGCGAGAAGTCCGGGCACATCACCGACAAGACAATGCACCTACTACAGCTGCCCTCAGGGTTCTACACCAACACATTCTACTGCCTCAGCTCCAGCCGCTCCACATCACCGAAGTATAATATAATCGTGGGCATGAATTGGTTGGTGAAGTATCGAGCTACTATTAATTGCGCCTACAGAAGCTTGACTCTTGTGTCTCCTGGTAAGGCGGAGTTGGTCTATTTGGGATTCGATACCTCATTCTTTCTGGGGATGTGTTCGGTGTACCCGATTCAGTGAATCAAGAACGGGTGTGTGGCGCTCCTCGCCATGGCTATCGATGCCCGTGTGGAAGCGCCAAAGTTGTAGGATATTCCACTGGCACATGAGTTTCCTGATGTGTTTCCAACCGAGCTCCCCTGGGATGCTTCCTGAGCGTGAGATCAAGTTTATGATCGATCTCGTCCCCGGCACTGCACCGATCTCTCGAACGCCACATTGAATGGCGTTTGCATAATTAAAGGAACTGTAGACTCAACTTGACAAACTGTTGGCACTGGACTTCATAAGGCCTAGTATTTCTCCTTGGGGTGCTTTCGTGTTGTTTGTTAAGAAGAAGGATAGTCGTCTCCGTCTATGCATCGACTACCGTGTTAAACAAAGTCACTATCAAGAACAAATATCTTCTCCTGCGGATCAATAACCATTTCGATCAGCTCCAGGGATTGAAGGTCTATTCGAAAATTGATCTACAGTCGGGATACCATCAGCTAAGGATCAGGGCGGAAGATATACCGAAAACTGCCTTTCGGACTCGTTACGAGCACTACAAGTTCACCGTGATGCAATTTGGGCTCACCAACGCTCCAGCAGCATTTATGGATATGATGAACAGAGTCTTTAAGCCATTCCTCGATCGATTTATCGTCGTCTTCATCGACGATATTCTGATATACTCTCGAAGCGATGAAGAACATAAGACTCATCTGCGATAGGTTCTTCAGGTCTTAAGGGAGAACAACCCCAATGCAAAGCTCAAGAAGTGCGACTTCTGGGATTTATAGGACATAGAGGTGGGATTTATAGGACATATTATAAGAGCCTGGGGTTGCGATGGACCCTAAGAATGTGGAGTAGGTGATGGACTAGCCACAGCCGACGAACGTAACCGAGATTCGCAGCTTCCTTGGCTTCGCCGGTTACTACAAACTATTTATCGAGGAGTTTTCCAAAATTGCCGCCGCGATGAACCGTTTGACAAGGAAATGAGAGAAGTTCTTATGGACTCTAGAGTGCCAGCTTAGCTTCGACAAGCTGGAGCGCAAACTTATAGAGGCTCCCATTCTCGCCCTACCGATCCCAAGGAAAAATTTCATCGTGTACTGCGACGCCTCTTGGATCGGTTTGGGATGTGTCCTTATGCAGAAGGACAAAAAGATTGCATATGCGTCGCGACAACTGAAGACCGACGAGAAGAATTATCGCAAACACGATCTGAAGCTCGCGACAGTGGTTTTCCCCCCTAAGCTGTGGAGGCACTACCTCTACAGTGTCCACTGCAAAGTCTTCACCGACCATCAGAGACTTAAGTACCTTTTCATCCAAAAGGAACTAAACTTGAGGTAAAGACGTTGGCTCAAGCTCTTGAAGGATTACGACCTGACCATTCAGTATCACCCCGGTCGAGCGAACGTAGTGGCTGATACACTCAGCAGGAAGAACATCTCCGCTGAGCTAACGATGATCACAGAACAAGACTGCTTAGTAGAGGAGTTCAGGAGGTTCGAATTGGAGGTAGTCCCCACGGGAACGACTGCTCGGCTTATGGCCTTGGTAGTGCAACCCACCTTGGTGGACAGAATTAAGGAAGGATAAAAGTCGGATCCCTATTTACAGAAGATCAAAAAGTACATTGAGCTGGGACAGACGGATTAGATCATCAAAAAGACTACCTTATTCACTCCAACGGCTCCATTCGTTTTCAAGGTCATTGGTGCGTTCACAAGGATGATGATCTAAGGATCGAGACACTCACTGAGGCGCATAGATCCCCCTATAATGTGCATCCAGGTGGAACCAAAACGTACAAGAATCTAAAGTAGCAGTTCTGGTGGTCGGGTATGAAAGCAGATGTGGCGAAACATGTGGCTCAGTGCCTGATGTGCCAGCAGGTGAATGTCGAACACCAACGACCAGCAGGGTAGCTACAATTACTTTCTGTGCCCGTGTGGAAGTGGGAGCATATCACCATGAACTTCGTCACAGGATTGCCTAGGTGGCAGCGAGGCCATGATGCGATCTAGGTCGTCGTGAACCGATTGACAAAGTCGGCCCATTTCCTGCCGGTGCATACGACATGGTCTAGAGATCGACTAGCCCAACTCTATATCGACGAGATTGTCCGGCTTCATGGAGTGCCAGTGTCAATCGTCTCGGACCGAGACACCCGCTTCGTATCGCAGTTCTGGAAAAGCTTACAGCAAGCCATGGGTACAAAGCTGAACTTCAGCACAACTTTCCATCCGCAGAGTGACGGCTAGTCGGAGCCATTCAAACCCTTGAGGGCATGCTTCGCACTTGCGTCTTGGATTACGACGAAGGGTGGTTCAAATATCTGCCCTTGGTGGAGTTCGCCTACAACAACAACTACCAAGCGAGCATTAGATGGCACCGTATGAGGCGTTGTATGGGCGTCGATGTCGGTCCCCGATCTGTTGGGACGATGTCAGTGAATGTCGAATGATCAGACCGAGCTTACTGGAAGATGTTGAAGCCAAGGTTCGCATCGCGAGACAATGATTGTTGACCGCGCAAAGCAAGCAGAAAAGCTACGTGGACCAGCGTCGGCGTGATCTCAAGTTTCAAGTTGGTGAGCATGTGCTGCTCAAAGTGTCACCGACTAGAGGGATCAAGAGGTTTAGGCTACGGAACAAGCTTAGTAGGCGATTTGTGGGACCGTTTGAGATCCTAGAGCTCCTTGGTCCAGTGGCGTACAGGTTGACTCTTCCTCTGAGTCTCGCCCGAGTGCACGATGTCTTCCACGTCTCCATGCTTCGAAAATACATTCCGGATCCGTCCCACATGATCAGCCCCACGATTATTCAACTACGGGAGGATATGAGCTACGATAAGGCTCCGAAACGGATTCTGGCACGAGAAGAAAAGCAACTACGGAATCGAACCATTCCTTATGTGAAGATTCTGTGGAAAAATCACGAACGTGAGGGCACCTGGGAGTTAGAATCATATATGCAAGAACATTTTCCACATTTGCTTTCGGGGAAAATGTAATTAAGTTTCAAGGACGAAACTTTTTATAAGGGGTGAGTAATGTAATAACCGTGAAATTTAAATTCGATTTAAACTAAATTTTTCAATTTGAATTTCAAATCTTGAGGGGTGTAATTAGAGCAACGACTAACTTCATGAATCGTGATCTGATTATAACGAAACAAAATCACTACCTGAACGGTCGGACCACGCTGAACGTCGTGGTGAAGTCCGATTTTGAATTATGCGAGGCGATACCATGAAAAAAACACAAAACAGTGCATTTTTCGAAAGTTTTTACGGAAAAGGCGCAACATTTTATATACCGTTTTATACGAAATCACACGGGGAGGGGTCTCAACGCATTTTATGTGGGACGTAAAGAACTGGGATTAAAATATCGACGTTCGGGAGTGCAACTCGAAAAATCACCAAATTGTATATATTGGAAACCAAGGGTTCCAAGCTAACCACACGTCCTTATATCTCCCTCATACAGACTGTTCAACCGCACCTCTCCCTCACCTGCGCAGCATCCACCCCGACTGCCGACGTCCGTCCTAGCTGCCCAAAAAGTCGCCGCCCCCACCTTCCTCTCTCTTTCTTCTCTCGGTTTGGTTGGACCCGAGGCCACCTATAGTTGGCCGCGCTGCCCCATACCACGCCGTCGCACCCCCCCCGGACGCCGATGAAGCTTCCTTAAGAAGCCCCGCGCCGCCAACCCTACCCTTGCCCGGTTTTGGAACCCGATTAAGATATAGGGCAAGATCTGGCCATGGGCTTGCTCCGACCGTCGCTACCGCTTCTCTTCGTCGCAACCGGCGTCTAGGGGCCCCACAGCACCCGCAGGCACCAGCTCGAGGTTTCCCCGACCGTCCCCGTCGCCGGAGCAAGAAGATCGGCCCAGGGACTTCATCTCGACCGCGGGTCTCCCAGCGTCGCCGCCGCTGCTACTAGCCACCGGCAACACCTCCAACCGATCCTCCCCTGTCGGTCACCATCTCCTCCAGTCGACGCCTGCACCCCCAGGTCGGAGCCCGAGCTCGAACTTGGGGCTGTGTTGACCAAGCTAGGTTTTCCGGCAACTCCGGTGATCCTCGGACCTCAGTGAGCATGGCGACCCTCTGACCCTCCTTGACCCCGTGCTCACCTCCATTTCGCATGTGGTCGCTGCAGTGACCGGATCTCGCACGCGCATTCCTGTCCTGACGTTCAAGTTGGCCTAACAGCGGTCTCCAGCCGCCGTGTGCGCTCCGGACAGCGAGCATAGTCTCCGGCACGTCGAGACCTGTTAGTGAGCATCGCTGGTTGGCTTCGAAATCTCCCAAATCTTGGTAACGAAGCTAAATACCCTTTTTAATTAGTTATTATGCGAATAAAAGCTAGTCTAAGGGTCTATTTGTAATAATAGCCATGTGGGTTGCCTCGGGCAATGTGAACGCAACCCCTGGATTGATCGTCCAAGGTTCGGTGGCTTTTCGTGCAATAAAAATCGGAACCTGATGCGTAATCGGCGAAATTGTCAGTTTAATGTCACTCCGGCACGAGATCCGCATTCCGATTAACGTGGATGCCCAATATTGGTCGCCAAGCATTCTTGGCAAGGTTCCCTCGCTGTTTTGGTAGACCCGGAGTCAGTGGGTTAACGATGGGGGGGTTCCAAAGTCGAAATTGGCATTTCCGAATACTTGTTACGGCAAAGTTGGAATTAAAAAGTATTTATCGATATAATTTGATGTGTTGCTGCCCGGGCACCCTAATTGGTGCGTTCTGGGGCAGCAGACGACGTTCGACATATGTTACTACCTCTCCGAGACACACAGAGGACGTCGGTAGTGTTTCGGGGGATTTCCGAAATTTTCGACGGATTCCAGGATTCAGTTAGAGATCCGGGTTCTCGTTAGTGATTGTGTGTGAGTTGGTGACATCGAGATGTGTGGGACAAGGTTCTAACCTTATGATTTCATGAAGGTCTGAGCGGTTGTGGTTCGAGTGCATGCTGAGTCACAGGTTTGCTTGTCGTCTTCAGTGATGTGGGTACTCCAATCCAGATATTAGCATAGTATAACCTCACTGGGTATCTTACTCAAGTTTGATCATACTTGATTGTTACTCGTCATTTGATCTCGCAATTATATTATCATCATGATACTTGCCATGTATACTTGTGATTGTGGTCGAGTGATTATTATCTCCTGATATTTGCATGACTCGTAGAGTAGGAGATTGACATTGTTTTCATTATCCATACGTTATTGTAGTCGACTATTGTGATCTCGATTGTGAGTCCTCGACTTCTTGTTGTTTGTCGGTAGTTGGACCGTGAGCATTGAGCATTCGCATTATGATCGACATCCACCTGCTGCACATGTCACGTACACCAGCGGATTGGCCCCAATTGGTGTTCTTTACTAGTAGAATGATCTGATCGACCCGTGAGCCCCCAGATCATACCGTTGGGTATGGGGTTATATGTCAGCCCTCGCTAGGTGCCCTTCTATGGCATTTGCCTGAGGTCCTTATGATCGAGAGTGGCACGATTGGGTACTTTGAGCTTCCAGCAGGTTGATGCATTATTTTATTCAGTTGCTACTTATTTCTGCTTACTACTGGTTTAATTTTGTTATTGTACTTTATACCTTATAAGCATATTTTAGTACCCAACTCTTACTTCAGCTTTTATATGATTATATCATTTACTTGTCTTTATTTCAATACCTCTAGCTTTACATTTCCTTACCTATCTATTATAGTATACCAGTAGGTATAATTTGCTAATCGCCTGCGCATTTTGCCCACTGGGATACATTCAGTTGTATCTCACACCCCTATTTTTACAGGTATCTCGGGTGGTGCGATAGGAGGTGTTGTCGTGAGAATCGATAGCTAGAGCCATCCCTACTGTTGGACTCATTTAGATAGATAAACTCTGTGATGTTTTACATTTCGTTTATAATTCCATATTTATGCTATTGTTCTGGTTGCTTCTTGTGACACCCCCGGAATTTGGATTAGTCCTCTATATAAATGATATAATAGGACTAAATCTCTAACCCGGCTATAGCATTTTGGATGGTAGCAAGATCCAAGAGGAACATGAGAGTTAAGCGTGCTAGAGCTAGAGTAGTTCTAGGATGGGTGACCCCCTGGGAAGTGGGGCGTCACAGTTGGTATCAGAGCCATTCACCAGCCGGAAATGTGAGATGAGTCTCGGCTGAGCCAGGGTTATATAGCGGGTAGAGCGAGGCTCCCCGGCTAATGACCGTTGTGAGTGGAGTGCAGCTCCTCACAAGGTCGGCTAAGGCTAGCGAGACGAGTCTCACATCGCCTGGTGCTTGTGAGTGTGCTTGAGCCTGACGTGGACGTCAGGGCTTAAAGGGGGGAAGAATGTGACACCCCCGGAATTTGGATTAGTCCTCTATATAAATGATATAATAGGACTAAATCTCTAACCCGGCTATAGCATTTTGGATGGTAGCAAGATCCAAGAGGAACATGAGAGTTAAGCGTGCTAGAGCTAGAGTAGTTCTAGGATGGGTGACCCCCTGGGAAGTGGGGCGTCACACTTCTAATGTTTGATGGGTTGACTTTTGATTGTTGATTTTAATAAGTTGAACATGAATGTATGACTTATGGTTTTATTATCATGTGCTTGGTTTTACGATCGTGGTTTTCAAAATGAATTTCTAAAAATGGAGAACGGAGGGGTTTTGTATTTTGATTGCGGAGATATGGCGATTATGCTTGTTGTTTGCGGAGATATGGCGGGATAATGAGTCGGTCGAGTTTGGAGGATCATGCCATCACCCTCTCGTACTTCAGTGTGGATCATGATTGGTTGATTGATTTACCCTGTACTTATGTGAATGAAAATGTGGATAATTGAATAATGTATGATGGTTGTAGCCGTGCGTGTATAGAGAATACTGTCCGTTTGGACAGAGGAACCTTATGCGCGCGGCGGATCTGTGCACGTCCCGGGTTGTTGTTTTCACACCTTTCAAAACTCGAGTTGCACCTGTTTGCGTAAACTCTATTTAAAAAAAAAAAATTAGTCCACTCTTTTTGAATTGCAAAAGATGAACCTCAGGGCGTGACATAAGAATTGTAGAGTTTTAACATAGAGTTAATGAACTCTAGGTTAGAGTAAGGATTTAAGTATCCATCGGCACGGTCCGTATCCGCCGTGTCGTATCGTGCCAACAAGATACCGGCACGATATAGCCCCCGTGCTAATGACACAGCTTGAAACCCTCTTTTCTTTAAATTACAAAGTAATTTTCTTAAAAAAGTTCAAAAAAATTAATAAAGATACATAATAAGTAATTAAAAAAAATTGTTGCTAAAGAAAATAAATATTTCATGTCATTATATGTCGGCACACATGTATTTTTTTGTCACCGGCACTCATCGGCACCGCTTGGCACGCTCCGTGCCGTACCGTGCCAGCAAGTTTTCGGCACGACCCCGTGCCACGGCACTTAAATTTAGACTCCCAGGGGAAGATTACGAGTATATTTCGACTCCCTTTTGTGAATGAGTGCCAAAGTGCCTTAAACTCATTCATGGCCAAGTTGGAAAAGGTTCCGCGCATAAGTCGACTCTCCGTGGAAATGACTCTAAAGGAGCACAAGCAAACGTCAAGTAGAGAGAGTTTCGCGCATAAGTCCACTCTCTACGAAGCACCCTTATGAAACCTAAATCATAATATGATTAAAGTGACCGATTACGGACGAGTTAGTTGTAATTCTTGTGTAGCGGTTTCGGGGCCGGGTGGTATAGTAATGTGGCATGGTATATAGCATAGTTGTATTTGTGCATGGACTAGTAGTGTATAAGTTTTATACTTACATACTAGTGTAGAATTTACCGCTTTCCATTATTATCTTGCTACTAATGCTTTCATTTGATCAAGTGATGTAGAGCATGTTTCTGGTGGATGAACCCGCTGGAAACTATTCGTAGTTCTCACACCCCGTGGTTTACACCTTTTGCAGATCCAAGTACCGCCGGTGAGACACGTGACAGGGGTAAGGACCCAACAGAGTAGAGGACCTAGAAGGTCTAGAGTGATACTTTTTGTATAGAGTGAACATTGTATTTTGAGTGAGGAAAAAGAAAAGGTTGTAATTAACAATGTGTTTAAATGTTCATTCTAGTACCTTACAGTTTCAACTTTATGCAAATTGTGTTTATGTTTAAAGTTGATTGTTTAGCTTAGCTTTACTCTGATATTCATGTATTCTCAATGTGCACTTTGTATGATTGAGATGTTACCATTCCTTTCGGGTATAGAGAGGTCATGCCTGATTGACGGGTCTATTGGCGTGCCCGAACCTACCAAATTGGCAGTCTCGGTGCATGACAGAAACATTGATAGGATAACTGTAGGATGGCAATTTGGATCGTAGTGTCACATCGGATCATATAGGTTCATATGCAATCGCGATCCTACCAAAATGCTTTTGAGAAGGACGTTTCATTCTCATCTTTTTTTTTTAAAAAAAAAAAAAAAAAACCCACGTGTTAGTCAGTATCAACAACAAGTGACACATTATTATTAGTATTTTAAAGAATTAAACATAAGATCAACTGTCTCATGATATTCTATCTGAGGACTACTCTGGTGGGATCGTATGTTCGTAATGACCTTCATTTTTCATGGTACACATTCTTTTGATTTCCACCAAAATAACCTATATAGCTATTACAATTAAAAATATTTTCCCTCTCCCTCTTTATTAAGATATAAATAACACTTGTTGAACAATTCCAGAAGTAAAATAAGTACTAAAGCTCCATGAACAAGAGATCAAATCAAACTAAAGTTGAGCAGGAGATCAAATCAAACTGAAGTTGAATATGAGATCAAATCAAATTAAAGGCACATTACTTATAGCTCTATCAAGCATCATCATAACAGTGATAGTGTCAGTTTTTCACAGCACAAAATGCTACTATCTTTCCTTTTTGAAAAACAAAATGCTAATACTTGAACTTCATACCTGTTGTGAAGCACGCTTAAGATTATAGAAATGAATAGTGGAGTCAAATGTTGCAATTCCCACCATCGTTCGAGGTCCTTCCTGCAAAGACATAAAAGTTTCTATAAATAACTAGTATCCAGAGACAGTCGCGGAATTTATAGGGTTAAGAAAACAAGAAAATCAACCACAAGATTTGACACAAAGTAATGGCAATTATCAAATTGCAATGAAAAGCAATATTAGAAAATTTGAAGTCCAACAAAGAGATCATTAATAGTTGTTGAGTACATAAGAATTGTTTTGATGGAAGGCCACTACTACATTGCCAAGCTAAAGCGTAATTTAATGATCTCTGAGTATAGAAAACACATAACATAACAACAAACTTACAGGAAGATCTGAAATAGCCTGGCTAATTGCAGTGCAAGCTGCTGCAGTTGCACCGGTTTGGATAGCATTCATTGAGACATCAATGAGGAAGAAATACAAAACAGGCATTGGTTCACGTACCTGATACAAGGTTAGGATAAATAAGCATATTTTCATAGCAAATGCTTACTCATTCAATAAAAATGCAATTTTGTTCGAATTCCAAACTAAATGCATCATAGTTCAATTGACTTTTGTATAAATCCTAATAACATAATAGACCCAAGCTCACAAAAAGCTGCAAAATATTTTCGTATGAATATAGAGAGCCGTTCCGATGTAACAAGCACATATAAGCGTGAAAATAAAATGGGCCAAAAAAAAAAAAAAATGAAACAAAAAGATTAGTCTGCAGATTCTTACCCGTATAAAGTGTCACTTACCACTTTCCAACACAAAAAAAAAAAAGAAAATCAATGGCAGCCAAAAAATTATAAAGGGCTAAGAACAACATCTAGACCCTTGTTACAATATTCCCGAGAGGTTACAACATACTTAGACAACGTTATTGCAACTGCAACAATCCAGTTGAGTTAATTATAATTGAAACATTTCACTGAACAATAACATAATTATAAAGAAACAAAATAAAGCAGCTACTAAAAAGTCACATTTTAAACCTAAAACATATTAGAGAATGCCTTCTTATGCATAGTTTCTAATAGCTGGATAAAAACTAGTTTAAAGAGACAATTGATGCCAAAGGTAGATAAGTTTTAACGAATTAGAGAAATAAACAAACCATAAATTCCTTAGTAGCAACAAATTCAACCGTCCCTCTACATAACTCTGGCCTGTCATCAGCATCACGCCTTCTACCATCAGGCCCTAGATTGCACATATAATCTCGAGAAGTTTCATTGCTAAGCCCTACCAAATCAGCATGACATAAAAAATGTTTGAGTCATTAAGGCAGATATGGAAGCAAAGGCTTAAGAGAAGACCATGAAAAAAGCAATTAATAATAATAGAAAACAGCAAACAACATTAAACAATCAGGTAAATCGCACCATCAGTCCTGGAACTACATGCCAAGTTTCAATTTGGTCCTCGAATTTTTAAAATTGACATTCAAAACTCTGAAAACTTTCAAAATACACTTTAGTCCTGAGAAGAAAATTTATTGTTTATACTTCCATCTGCAAGTGGAAAATTCCACTACTCCATCCATCTTATATTTTAAATCCAGCGGTCCAATTTTTCCAAATGTAGAAGGATTGAAATATGACATAGGATATCAAGGATTGAAAGATGTACAGCGCATAATTATAGAGATGTACCAGCTGTAAGCAAGAATCTCATCTAATAGTACATGAGAAGAATGACCACTGTGAAATACTTTCAATAGTTTTGGATCTTTTTTTTTTCTTTTTTGAAAAGGAAAAGGCAGAACTTGCCCAAAACTTTGGAAACTAGCTGTGCAATTTACCCTGAAATAATTCGAAAGACAAAAGCTTTTGATCTCAAGCTTAAAAGGGTAGGAGTCACTCAAATAAAAGTGTAAGTGAAGCAACTGATAGATTTTGGAGAGAAAATTAAATACAAAAGTACAGGAAGAAGCAATTGGAATGTGAAAAGGATATACTGCAAGCAAAACCTTGAAACCAATATAGGCATGTATCATTAAACTAAATAAGTATATCTCTAAATGAACATGATTTCCGCTACTTACCACAGAGATTACAAATGAAACGCCTCCCTTGATCAATAAATCTCATGAAAGGATTTATATACGCTTTGCAACGAGAACAGCGGATAGGTCCAGTTTCTCCAAAGTCTACAAGCTACATTTAAAAATTAAACATATGAAGTCACAGTGGAAGCAATTAGAAAAAGATTGGATGCTTAAGCTTAGAAAATGAATGAATATAATTACAAAGAACAAACTAGTGAAGATTTTTATATGATAAGTACAAAGCACTCCTTTAAGCTTCTAACTTTCTAAGTACTATTCTTCTATCATCCGTTAAAATTTAAAATCAGAAAAGAAACTGAACTTCAATGATAAGAGTATTGGGAAGTGAAAAAAGAGCTCTGAACACTAAAGAACCTCGCGATTCAAAGATAATATGCCAATCTCTAATGCAAGTAACCACTAATCTTTTCAAAATTGAGGTACCTTCAAATTAACAGTAGTACTACCAGTTAGTAGTAGAGATTAGCAAATTTGTAGCTGTTTGACATGACAGTCTAAACTATGAGGTCAACTAAGTGCAAAATAATGTAGTCCTTAAAATTGGATTTAATTATTGACATATTTCAATTTGCACAGCTAACCAAATCCCAACCTTCCTTTTATATCAATTCGGTGTGATGGGTATTTGGTACCAGCAACACACGATAACTAATTGGCTAATGCTTTGGCGTTGGTGTCCCTGACAATGTTGGTTCACATATTTCTGCTTGATACTCATACTGCTTGTACAATTTTTTTAAGGAAAATAAAGATGCTTATGTTACATTATATAAACAACCGTTTTTCCTCTAAAAGCTTAAGCTCGCAGAGAACAATATATCAACACTCTCTCTCATGTATGGGCATAGAGACAATTTGATAGACCTAAGATGTGAGAACTTAAATAGTGCTAGAGGCCAAATGGGACTGGAACTAAAGACCTCCTGCTCAAAAACCATGTTAAATCATATAAAACAACTGTTTTTCTCCAAAAGCTTCAGCTACCATAGAAAGATGCTTTTTAATACTTATATTCAACAATTTAAGTAAAGAATTAAGCTCTAGTTTCTGCCAGGCCATTTAAATGCATTACAGAAAATAAACAGCCCTATTATTTTAGCTCTGTTAGCGGAGAAAAGGCCAAAAATACAACTTATTAAATGTAATTAGATAGTTAAGGGTCTATTGCAGGTAAAGCATCCACAACTTAGATATTCATTCTTGTGCCGTAGATATATTTCACATTTGACTAATCTTTTATTATAACTCAATACAAAAATGGAATATATCTTTAATGATTCTTATTGTTGTGCGAAATCAAAAAATATTTCAAGTGATATTGTGATGATACCAGAAATTTCGAGTCAACTTAATTTCACGTCATTCAAAAGAAAACAGGCACATGATCTTATAAACTTATCGTGCTACACAACAATTCAGTTGAACAATATAATTGGTCAATGAAGGTTGAGGCATCCTGAAATCGAAAGGACTCAATACAGTTACTCTTCAGCATATAATGAACTTACTTTTACCTACAGATTGTACATTTTGGGAGTAATAGTTGAAGTTTTCATTTCTGACAGTGTCAGATGTGATCGTAGTTCAATTCTCTTCTCATTTTGTGATCACATAACAAACTCTTCAATAATTGTGATATCAGAACAAGGTGGTAAGAGAGTTACGATTAATTTAACTAGTTCATCATCAGACAGTCATACAACCAAATTACATAATCAAAAATAATGTATTGCAAAAACCAATTCAACTTCTATGACCCACCGCACCCCCACACCCCCCCACCTCCTCCTCTCACTCTCTCTCTCTCAAGGGGCCTCTTTTCAGTATCTCTCTGTGAATTTTCAACAAGATAGCCTCTCCCCACCTTTTAACCAAAATGAACACTGCTTTGTTTGTACTGTTAAGTTGCTATTTACTCAATATCACATCCTAGACCCTTTCTAGGCTTCACCTACCAAACAAGAAAAAATTACCTACCAAACAAGAAAAAATTAAGGCTTCAGTAGAAGCATCTTTTCTAGGCTTCATTTAACACCTCCCAAGAAACATTGAGAAAGCCTTGGTAGGGACATCTGTTTAGGTGATAATTCTTGTTCTGTATTTATTCCGTTAAAAGGGCTTACTCATCATACAAATAAGACCTATCATTATTTGTGGGTTCATAACATTAATGACTTCGAAGAAACTACTTGAAATATGAGACCAGATCATAAGTAGCCTCTTTTCCCAACTTCTGATGGAATCCAGTTGAATCACAAGTTTCATTTTCATTTTCTCTTTTCTTTTCATCTGTTCAGTCCTAACATTATTTTTCATTTTACTTAAGTCAAATACAAGTAGCCTTGAAAACTCCATTTTAAGTGAATCTCCTACTTACTTTTCCTTGCATAAGCTTGGTAAATTCCCATTTGTCATAAAAATCAGACTTTTCTTGCCAAATTTGGGTTGAATTCAACATGTGCAACCATATCCTGTTAAAAATGTGGTTGGTTTTTGTCCAAGGTTTTAAGTATCTATCGGCACGGGCCGTATCTACCGTGCCGTACCGTGCCAACAAGATACCGGCACGATACAGCTCCCGTGCCGATGATACAGTTCAAAATTCTTTTTTCTTAAAATTACTAAATAATTTTCTTAATAAAGTTCAAAATATTTGATAAAGATACATAATAAGCAATTAAAAAATTTTGTTGCTAAAGAAATTAAATATTTCATGCCATTATGTGTCGGCACGCATGTATTTTTTGTGACCGGCACTCATCGGCACGGCTCGGCACGCACCGTGCCGTACCGTGCCGGCAAGTTTTCGGCACGACCCCGTGCCACGGCACTTAAATCCTTGTTTTTGTCCCAAACAAAATTAATCAAAGAGAGAAATCATTCACTCCCCTAACTACCCATTCTTAGCATCTCTTCACTCAAATGAAATTCTACAACAGAAGGGATAAAATCCTACGACCAAACTGTGTTTGGTTTTGTTACACATTTACGACCCATTATTTGACCAAAGATGCAAATATTTGTGATTTGCCCAATGATAGGAAAATGGAAGTATTTACTCGCTCCGGCGAGCATTTTGCATCAACTCCATGCAACTTCAAGTTAGAGGATTCAATCTAGATCAAATTCACTTTACTTCTATTAATTGAAAACAAACACAATTTTATATAAATTGGGTTCCAACATGTCACTCAGCTGCTGAGATCTCCTATCATTTTATTTTTTACTTACATTTTATGAATACTTCAACCAAAAAAAGTAAGATCATAGACAATTAATTATGATTACCATTAGGGCCCATTTGGTTCACAGTATGTAATATTCCGGTAATCCTTCATATTTTTTAATAAAAATATTCAGATCATTACCATTCAACTCAAGTTGGGTAGTTGTTATAGGTGTTACTGAAGTAGTGGAATCATTGTAGATTTCTAAATGGTAGGAATACTAGATTATCATGGGTTAGAAGGTATTCTCATTATAAAAATCATTAGAAGCCCATTAATAAGAATATTAGTTCTTAAAAACCTCTCACCCAAGTGGCTTGATAATTTAGTAACATAGTTGTCATTCCTAACATAAAAATATACAACATTTCCGGAATATTACAAACCTTGAACCAAATGGCCCCGTAATGTATTATTTGTAGTTAAAACTCACCATACATAGTCTAGCATAAAAGTTAAACAGTTACATAAGAAGTTTTTGTGGTTTTCTAGTTTCCATCTAAGTGTACGATTGTTAACTAGAACTAAAATCAAACACTTAGGCCTCGTTTGGTATCATGTTTGTTTTTTGTTTTTTTAAATAGAATTTTGTATATCAAAAGGTGTAGGAGTGGACAGTGGATTACTTGCAATCTTTTCATTCAAGGTCTTTACTTGACAACAAAAACCAATAATTTAAAAATAAGTTATTTTTGCTTCCAAAATTTTTTTAAACAAATTGTTTTCTATCACTTAGCTGGATGCATCATAAGCTAACCAAATATAACATCAAAAGAAAATGTTTGTAGTCATTCAATACCTGGATAGGCTCCTCAGATGGATGGGGAAGAGCAAAGGGTTGTACCATTAGAGCCAAGGGCATGCTCGACGTTGATAAAAGATCTCCGGTACATGGTATCTATCAATAGTTACAACTTCTAAAAACAATTCTAGTCATAAAAAGCTTAAAGAGTAGGGCTAGTTGAAAATACATACGTGATTCATGGTGCATCTCATCAGACGGGGACTGCAGTTACCAGTATCCTTGACAACAAAATCACTTGTTGCAGGCTAACAATGACAGATAATTAAATGAGATAAAGTTGCAAAGGATACTTGTAGAAAAAAGATTAAGAAGCAATTTCTCCAACCAAGATTCTTATGCCTAGTAAGTAGTAAGAAAATAAATTTAGCAGAAAAAGATTAGTCTATACCGGCGGAACATTTGCAACATTTGCTTGATTTCCTTGACGGGTCTCGAAAACAGCAATTGAGGAGGTGGGCATTGGCCGTGGGATTTGATTAGGGTCTATTTTCAACGGCGTTGACATCTGAGTCCCGGCATGAGGGGAGTAGCCCATTGCTGGAGGAGGTGGAGGCATCATTTGGTTTTGAGTGTTCAGCGGGATGCCGGCCATTCTAACTGGTGGCGGTACACTACCGGGCAAAGTTCCCTAAAACAGAATTTTCCACAAAGCAAGGTGAAACAAATTCAAAAGGCAAAAATACTCGATTACAAAAACCAAATTCAAACTCACCAGCTGCGGCTGTGACTGCCATGCTGGAGCACCAAATGGAGCAGTAGAACCTGGAGGCCCTGAGAACGGTGGCTGTGGCCCCATAAAAGGCTGCGAGGATGGCAGCCTGGAAAATGGTTGCGAGGATGGCGGCCCTCTGAAAGGCTGGGAGGATGGAGTTCCAATAAATGGCTGGGACGAAGGTGGAGCCATATACGGCTGCGAGTTCGGGGGACCCACCAACGCCGGATTCCCAGTGAAAGGGCTTGAGGATTGTGATGGCAGCACGCTAAATGCCTGTGAGGCCGTGGGCGGCGGCGCGGCGAAGGGCTGAGATGATGCTGGTGTTGCCGCCGTTAACGGGGCACTGGCCGGGGGGCTGCCGGGGAAGGGCCGCACCACATGCGACTGCGGGGGCGCGGCGGAGGGGAGAGGGGCCCTGATCAACCCGGGCGGGCCCATCGGCGGGGCGGCGGCGACCGAAGGCGCGGGGCGGGGGCCGGCGGAGAAGGCGGCGGGACGCGGGGCGGCGGAGGAAAAGGGGATAGGGGGCGCGCCGAAGCGGGGGACTGCGGAGGGCGGCGGAGGGCGCCCGATCTGGAGGTTCTGGAAGGAGTCGGGGAGAGAAGAGGGGTTAGGGTTAAGACTAGGGTTAGGGTTAGGGTTAGGGTTTGGTATGAAGGGGGGGCGCGGCCGCTGGGGGCCGGGAGGAACCGACGCCATGGACTCAAGAGAGAAGAGAGAAGAGAGAGGAGAGAGAGAGAGAGAGAGAGAGAGAGAGAGAGAGAGAGAGGAGAGGAGAGATCGGGATCTGGAGAGGGGATGCAGAAGGCGAAGGAAGCTTTTACGCTCGGGAAGTTTACGAACGATCCGGTGCGCGGGAGAGAGCACGGATACAGAGCCAAATGTGTATTTTTTTCTTGGTACGTGGCGAATTCTGATGCGTTAAACAACTACTAGGCTAAGTACGTGGAATGGTAATTTGGTGCACATGCTGAGTTGGCGATCGGGGATTGGAAGGGTGATGCGAACGAGGAGGAGACGGGAAAACGGGCGCCTGTGACGTCACAACGTCTGCGTAAAAATTGGGGCATGGGATTAAGTATGTTTTGATGTCTGGTTCCTAATTGGGTGCGTTTTGGGCTCTCCATACGATCCGAATCCGAATCGAGTGGGAAATCCACGGAACTAGGAAACACTTGGAATTATTTATTTCAGGACAGAAATAAGAAGAAATTAAAATATTTTTGTATATTTTATTTTGTTGATTAAATAGAAATAAAAAGAATCGAGAGAATTAAATTTTTAATTTTTTATTTATAATTGTATTTTACCTATGAAATGTATAAATTTAATTAAAAATAAAACATGTTTTATAAATATATTTTTTTCAATATGTAAAAATACTTATAAATGATAGTATATGAATTTTTTTAAAAAAAATTACAATTTATAATTTATTTGTTTTTTCAAACAATTGGCTAATTTAATTTAAATATTAAGAAATATGTATTCAAACTCAATATTTATATATTCTTTTTTTTAGTCCGTAGACTCAATCATCGAACTGTATGTCAAATAGTAAAAATTCCGTAAAATTTGACTGATCATGTGCGCCCGGAAGCACTTGGGCTCTAGCTCGTATAATAATTAATCGGGCTGATCGTCTCTTACCATTCGTTCGACAAATAGGTAGGTGTGCATGCCATAATCAGCTTCAGTGGAACCCTGTTGCTGACATTCTATGTGAACCCTATTGCTGACATTCTATGTGAACCTTGTTGCTGACATTTAATGTGACATATGAACTCAGGAGTGCCAATATGTACTTGGAGGATGTGCTCAAAGTATGATACAAACCACTTCGCCTATATGGGATAAATATTAAAAATAATTAAGTATAAAAGTAATATCAATACTAGTAATTGTTCCGCCGCCTTTGCCCCACAAAAACTTCACAATGAGTTCGAGCTCTCAAAACGATATTCCTTCAAATCAATTGCTAGCCGATGCCAATGCCCATTTATATTTATGGGAATCAATATAAATTTATTACTGTTGACGCTTTGTGTATTACTCTTTTCCAAATAGTGTCATATACATTCATACCCGTAAGCAATATCCCGAACAAAATCATCTATAATTTGCTCATCATTCCTTATTCCTATCATTTTATCCAGTATGAGCATCTATATCAAAAGGGATTATAGTTATAGTTACAAAATCAATAGAATAAGTTATATATTCTGTGTGATGTTTTTAGATATTATGTTTATTATTCGTGTAAATAATTATTATGCTTGCATGCAATGGAAATGGTTGGACAATCATTATACAAAAATCATATTACACACTTCCATGTGTATTCCACTTATTATATATAAGTAATAATCATATTTAACATCAATAGAATAAGTTATATTATGTGTGATGTTTTTAGATATTATGTTTATTATTCGTATAAACAATTATTATACTTGCATGTAATGGAAAGAGTTGGATAATCATTATACAAAAATCATATTACAAATGTTTGAGTGATAAAATTGATTCATTCTTTGTATATTACAAATCCCCACAATATACAAATATCAAACAGTAAGTTGTTGTATACCAATGTAATGCTTTATTGTGCAACAACGGTAAGTTAAACAAGCGAATAAACAATATAACTTTAATATTGGTTTAGAAAACTGAAATATGTTTCCAATAGTTTTTCTATATTTTAAAATCGGATCATATTTGATTTACTAATTAAATAGTTTTAGGTCTATGTATTTCAACTTGTGACTTACTAGTTCATTCATAAAAACCTCAACAACTATCAAAATATATTATCCTTTTCCAAATAATTTTGCAGAACAATCCATACCTTCATTGTAAATTATCCTTTCTTTTAACTGCTCACATAATCAAATCTTTCCGACCTTATTTTCTTTAAATGGTTATCATGACAAGAGATTTGAACTAGAATTATTTTGATTGATAATGGAACATAACTAATGAAAACCCAAGTGAATAGCAACCCTATTTTACTATTATATGGTGGTCTTATTTTAACGACTCTATTTTTGCAGACTCTATTTTGGCATACTATATCTCTCGTAATATATTTTAGCATAATATGGCTCTTCTATACAAAAATATATATTTATTGTGTTCAATATTGAAGTATGTGCATAAATCTAACATTGAATAAGTAAATCTAATAGTGAAAGTAATATAAAGCTCACCGCAACTTCAGTTTGACAGAAAATAGCAATTCGATAAATTTTTGTACACCCTTACTATCCATCTTATTAAGTATATTGAAATATACATTAAGCATCAACATTACAAAAGCAAAAAAAAAAATTATGTTAATATATCTATATATATATATATATATATATATATATATATATATATAAGTTATAAACTTTAAATACTTACTTTCGTTTTTACAACACTAACCTCATTGCGGGTCGGATCTCCGAATAAGTAATTAATTACGAAAGATTTCGCCACTAATAAAAGATGAATTCGAACCTTTTTGTATCGTCTTACCATATAGCTCCCCTATCCAAAAGAATTAAATATATCATGATAAGAAATAACACAAATGATACAGAGATATATATCAATTATATTGCTAAATATATTTATTACTAACTAAACACTATATAAAATGATGGGCTAACTCTTAATTGGTCATGATATTAGGAAATTAATTGCATCCTGATCATATTTTTGAATTTTATCTCTTTCTAGATAGTCACGAAACAATGAAACCAGCCAATCTATCATGAGAGGGTGCATCCTGAACATTGGCGGATGGAACTTTAACTTCTGAATCACTACTCTTTTTTTAATTATTGTCAGCATCCAAATATTCACTACATGAAAAAAAAAAATTTAAGGTGATTTTCTTTACCTGTACCGGCGGTTTAAACTGCCCCTACAAAACATAGCAGCGGTTATTGAACCGTCGGTAGAACGCCGTGAATGCCACCGTCCCTACGTTGTAGAGGCGGTTTTATCAACCACCGGGTAGGTCAAATATATAGCGGCGGTAGATAGCGGCGATTATAAATGCTTCTTTTATCGACCACATTCGTATATAGAATTTTTGTAGCTGCGGTTTACACCGCCGTGATAGTTTCTGAGTTTTTTTGGGATTTGTTTTGGTCAGGTGGTTTTAACTGTCGCTATTAGTAAATCTAAATTATGTTAGGCGTTTAAAACCGCCGCTATATGTAAATATAAAATATTAATTGTTTGCTTTTAAGGTGTTTTAAAGCGTCGCTGCTACATGAGTATCGAAATTATGATAATTATTTAATTATATATTTTGTAACATATAATTGCTATATTTTTTAATATCATGATCAAACATACCAGATTAACATAAGAATACAAATTTGAATATAAATTAAAGTGAAATGCAATAAAATATAATATAAAAATTTTAGTAACGAAACAAGCCTATCAAATACCAAATTTCAATAAGAGACTAACCCTTACATATATAGTACGTAGAGTATCACTTTTAATACAACAAATCTGAAAATATAAATTTAAATTTCAAAAAAAAAAATGATAAGAAGATAATTTATTTGTTCTTAAACATATCAAAATGTGACTCATGTCTTTCAATAATTGCTTTCAAATAGTTCGGCCATGGAGAGTATTTTGAGGCTCATTACATAAAAATGAGGACGAATGTTAGGAGGAGAATCATTTTGCACTAATATGATTTACAATCTGAAAGTAATAAATGCAAAATAGTATATTAATTCAATGCTAATAATTGATAGAAAATGTAAAATGTAAAAGAAAAAAATTTCAAACTTTTTTACCTGTGGGTTAATATCTGGCACAGATGTAGGTGATGGAGATCTTATATTTTATTAATAAAATTTTTGAGATATTAATGCCCTTAGGCGATCCAATTCTTCTCGTATATCTTTCATCTCTCCTTTAAGGTTATCCACATCTCTTGACTGTTCTCTACTTAAAGAAATTTGATTGTTTGAAGGCAAATCCCAACAATTCAGCTTATAATAACTATGTCACGCCCCGGGGTCAAAACTGCGACCCGAACTCGCCAACAGATCCGCCACCCATACGGAAAGCTCCGCATAGGTAAAACGTATAACCTACAAAAGATAGCAACTAGCAGTTATATAAATATTAGAGTGGAAAATAAGCTGCTACAAAATAAAGATACATCCAAACACAGTACAAATCAGATCCTCACAATATATCAGTCTCTCAAAATAAAAGATACAATAAATCCAGCTGACTGTACAAAAATCTCCAAGAACGGGTACATAGGCAAATAGGGATCTAGCTCGTGACTCCCTTACCTCGATCAGTAGAAGCAGCAGGGGCATGAACAGGAGTAGATGGCTCTAAAAAATGTCACCCCCTGTGCCGGTAGCCCAACCAATACGACTATTTCATCCGAAATTAGGGGAATGAACGTCTCTTATATTCTAACTCATCTCTTCTCCTCATCCAAAAAATTGAGGAGAGTATCAACTAATATAAGATCTTGCTTCAGTAGCGACAGGTCGATATACGAACCAAATGACATGATTTTCAAAAGTGCAATTTGTTCTACAGACATAACTTTGCGTAGTACTGGGCCAGCTGTCCGATAGCTGCCTTTGGTCCTCGAAGACTCTGCTACAGATATGGTATTATGTAAATGACTTGGAAAACATCTGCTATAAACTAATTCGATGGTCGTCCTCTTAGCCTTAATTGCCATATCTGCTCTTTCTTCAGCAGACTTCAAAGTTCTGCCTTGACCATTTGTAGTGGCCTTCTCATCCGATCTACTTGACGACATAGCTCTCGTAGAAACCATATCTTCAGTTGCATTATAATCAGTATATAAGTTTTCATTCATAAAATCGCTACAAATTATATTGATTATGTGTACAATATGAATATAAATTTAAAACAATATAAATACAAATAAATTATTCCAGAATAGAAGTTATAGGAGTATACACGTAATATTTTTCTAACAGTGTAGTCAGGTTACTCCTATAAACCTTATAACACTGTGGTACTAAGCCCTATGAGTGTATATTTGCAATGAATACATATTTCACATTCATATATACAACTTAAAAACTTTATAGCACTAAAAACTAAGATTTAAGATTGTTTAGTTGAGTTCTAATTAATACATATTTCATATTAACAAAATTATATTTTATAAATTGAATAACATTGTACTACTATATCCTACGAGTGTATAGTTGCAATGTTTAAATATTCCACATTCAAATATAAATATTTTGATACCTAAAACAAATATAAATTCAAATATAAACCCTAAATCCTAAATATCACACAACATTAAGCTCTAAGTTTGTATAGTTGTAATATTTATATGATCGACATTCAAACAAATTAGGCGTTAAAACTTAATAACATTGTATTGTTGCAAACAAATATAAATTAAACAAATCATAAATATAGTACTAAACACTAAGTCCAAAGATTGTATAGTTGCATTGAATGCATGTTCCATATTTAAACAAATATAATTTATAAATTTCGTAGTACTGTTCTACTATGTACTAAGTGTGTATAGTTGCAATGATTACATGTTCGACATTCAATCGAACATAATTTTATAATTTCACAGCACTAAACACTATGACCTGCATTTGTATAGTTGCATTGATTACATGATCCATAATCAAACAAATATATTTTTAAAACTTCACTGCACTGTTCTTCAGTGCCCTGAGAGTATATAATTGTAGTGATTACATATATATAATACTACAACAAAATATGCTAATACCGACGCTTTTTAGACCAAATAAAGAAAATGTCACTCTTTTTATTTGAAAATAAAGACGACGCTTTATTCTAGCATATTTAATATTTGTTATATGCCGACACAATAATTAAGCATCTTCAATAAATAATTAATTGACGACGCTTTAAAAGAGTCGTCAATAAATAATTAATTAACAACGCTTTAAAAAAGTGGTCAATAAGTAATTAATTAAAATAATTAATTGACGACGCTTAAAAAGAATAGGCAATAAATAATTAATTGACGACGCGTAAAAAAAGTCGGCAATAAATAATTAATTGACGACGCGTAAAAAAAGTCGGCAATAAATAATTAATTAAGCTTAAAAAAATGGTCGAGAGTCAAACTCAAGAAAGTCGGCAATAAATAATTAATTAAGCTTAAAAAAATGGTCGAGAGTCAAACTCAAGCCTCCGGTTACTAAACAAATGCTCTAACCAAGTGAACTACAAGATGCCTTATACTTTAAATTTTTATATAATTTATAAATTATAATTTTTTAAATAATCCACCTCCTCTTCTCTCTTTCTCTCTCTCTGATCTCACTCTCCACGATCCCTCTCCTCGATCGCCTTTTCTCCCCCAAATCCATCGTGCCTCCGCCGCACGAGGACGATCGCACGCACACACGCATGCACGAGGATGATCGAAAGGGATTCCGATCGCGGATTAGGGGGATCAGATCTCTCCAACGAAGAATCACAACAGATTGCGGATTGGGGGATGGCCATCCGCGTCGTCGATTCCCTCCTCGCCTAATCCTGCTCCATCCAAGACATATGGTTTTGAACCGATCTCGTTGTTCCATTTTCTTAATTTCTTCCAGTTCCATGTTGAATCGCGTGGTTTCATTAGATTTTGATATCTTTTCCTTAGTTTTTGGGTTAAGATTATCGTTATTTGGGGACTAGATCCGAATTCTTAGGGCTTCTGTGGTGATTGCAGTAACCGAGCATTTTGTTATAGCAAATTGGAGCTCCACAAGCACATGATCAAGGATTGTGACAAGGCGTTGCAGCTCGATCCCACTCTTCTTGAAGCTTACATCCTTAAAGGTTAGTTCACAACTGGATTGAAGATTTCACAACCTGCAATGCTACTAGTTTAACACCATATGCTCCACTAGTTGCAGGTTTAGCTGCACGCGCATTAGCATGCATAGCTTGTTCTCTAATAGAGCTGGCAAGGACACACATGTAGGTATAATCGTAAATTCGTGTATTTATAGATTTTCCATATCAAGAGACCCATAAATATTTCATTTAGGATCCTTGGCTTTTAATAATATCGCATTTTCCATTGTTTAATGTTCCAAACATGTGGGCGATTCAGTCCAACGTAAATTGTTTTTTATAAGCGAGATAATCTCGAAAGCTGTTTATCTTCATTTGCCTTTTGAATTTTTTATTATTGGTTAGCTTATGTAGAAACTTAAGTGGTGAGCTTGACAATGATAATTTTAGATATTTTAAAAATTGGATGTTGGATAATAGCTTCACTCTGTATAACTTATATGTTGAGTCCTTTTATACTTCGTTAATTTTACACATAAATTGACATCAAAGAAACAAGTAGTGTCTAATATAAAATATCATATTGTGGAAGGAGGAAATATCATTGTTATAAGAGAAGAACACAACTAAAATGATATTTGATATGAAGGAAATTTCAGAATGACAATGTTAGTCACAAAATGTGACTGCCTTCTTTTATAGTCGAAAATGTTATTCTAAGCCTCAAAGGCATTAGTACCTCAGAAGAAGACATTCTTTTATTGGTTTCATGGATGTTAGTGTCCTCTTTTCACAAGCTGGCACCTTCAAAGACATGCACCAACGTGTTACTCTAAAATTGCAAGTCTTCTTGTAGCTTCTTGCAGGGAAAGGTGAGCTCCCTATATACTCGATTTGGTTGTGCTACTATGAGAATTCGTTTTTTGCTAGGTAACTATATGAGAATTCTCCATAACAAATATCCTTTTTTTTTAAAAAAAAATCTTTAATATTCTACTGTCATACTGTGATGTCTTTAAAATTGCACAAGAGATAATCCTGAACTTTTCAGTCTACGTAATGGTTGATACCATTGTTTGGTTCTTGCAGGACATAGTTGTTGTCCCTATACTAAGGATACTTCCGGTGCTAGATAGTCAGGTATGAAAAAGGTTAGCCCATAAAATAATTCGACACAGAAGTAAGTTCTTTTTTGGCTACTACTGCACACATGTTTCCATCAAATACGTTTCTTGTTATGTCAACAAAAAGAGAATTTAGAAATAAGCTGTCTTAAACTTCAGCTTTGTTTTGAAAAAAAATTCAAGAACTACCATATTTATGTATTCTGCACTCTGCGCTTTATAGGATGTAAGAGTGTCAGATCCATCGATTTTCATATCCTTACTATGATAATTTGTAATATTTTTATAATATACAAACACTGCAGCATGAACAAAATTAGTTTTTTTGTTTTGTGAATTTTCCATCAACTCATATATTTTATATGGTTACATGTATATATATCAGAAAGACTTATTTCTCAAAATCAAGTAGTATAACCCTGTTTTGATTTTTTTTAATTGCAGACTGCTGTCGATAACAGTATTTTGCCAATGCTAGCAACCGAGTGCTTGAAAGCTTTAGGCTGACTAGGTCTGCTTTCCCTTGGAGGAAAATACTTCCTTCGGCGTGTCTTTGAAGTAACCATCTTTGAAAGACAAATTTCATGATTATTTGATTAAAAGATGATATTTCTGCATCTTACTATTACCTTTTTTCAGGTTGTTGCTGAGTCGAGGAGCTCGGAAGCATTTGTTGCTCTTTGTCTACTTACAGTTTCAGGGACAATGTAAACATATAAATATTTGCTGTTTTGTAGTTCTAATTGTATCCATAACGTGGCATCTACAGCTGGATTTGATCAGAACTTCCATTGATGCTTTTCTTTTGTGCAACTCCTTTTCCGCGAGTGGCCAAATGTGCTATCGCTATTGGCAGGTCTGATCGTAATTAAGATAGTAATAATAACTGCAATTGGTTCACGTGTTGAATTAACTTTACAAGAAAGTATAAAGATTGGTTTACTTCTTTCTCAAGGAGGCGAGTTTGGTTTCGTGGTATTTTCTTTAGCAAACAGGTCGGTTAATGTGTAAGATGCAACTGATAAGGTGTACCTACTTACTCCCCATTTTGGTTTGTTCTAAGTTGCTTTAGTTTCAAACAGGCTTGGGGTTCTGCTGCTCGAGTTGAATAAACTTCTCATTATAGTCATCGTTTTGTCAATGTCATTAACTCCTTTACTTAACGAAATCGGAAAGAAAGCTGTTGAGACTGTTGATGAGAAGTTTCAAGTAAAAGAAGTATGTGACCACTTTACACTTTTGATGTCTAATATATCATTAGTTGGGTTTTTTTTCTGAATACTACTTCAGTCTCGTAAAGCTTTTAGATCTTTGACAGAAAGTGGCTGAGATGGTGAGCTTTAATCCAACTGAACCTGTGGTCATTCTTGGATTTGTGCAAATGGGGCAGGTATAAAAGTGTAATAACTCTTTAATGTATAGCTCTTCTATCAGATCTTAATTTCTAAATATCTATATATTATTAAACTGTAAGTTCTTGCCAATTTTCTATCTACTCCATTAGCTTCTGGACTGGACGGTAATAATGTAGGTTGGCCCTACGTTGCCTTTGATCTAAATCCTAGTGTAGTAAAGGTTAGAAAAGTAGTTTCCCAACCAAACCTAGTTTTACCAGCAGTTGCTCTCTAGCCTTTGAAATGACTAGAATGCTTTTTCTGGTTTGAATCAGGCAGCTTGAAAATCAAGGTTTTCGATACTATACGGAGATGGATCACCGCTCAGTAATTAGTTATCCAAAATATGCTTCTTTCGGATTTGTCTCAGCTACTCATCTGAGAAAATTTGATAATTGCGTTTGCAAACTATATGAATAGCTTCCAATGCATGAATTCAACCAACTGTAAAAAGCAGAGGACCAAATGCACGCGAGGGGCATACTGTTTCCCTTGTAGGCAGATAGATTTCATATTTGGAAGCTGTGGGATATCTAGTGATAATCATCAAGAAGTATGTTATAATGATCTTTTTATGCTGGACACAGGCGAGATAACTCTCGATCTTTTTTCAGTAACTTTTTGTTTGTTATAAAGCATTGCAAAAGTTTGGAATTTCTTATCATGTAATAAAGCAATTTTGGACTTGTCTGAGTTGCTGTTGAAGCACTTAAAATTTTTGTTCTTTATTACAATATTTTTGTATTGGCATATTTATTTAGTATTTCATAATTTACCGTTGCTTTGAAGTATCGACAATTATTTAAATTAACAACTTTTTTTAGAGTCTTCAACTATTTAAATTAATGACTCTTTTTAGAGTTGGTAATTATTTAAATTAACGACTCTTTTTAGGGTCGACAAATGCTTAAATTAACGACTCTTTTTAGGGTCGACAAATATTTAAATTAACGACTCTTTTTAGAGTCGACAACTGTTTAAATTAACGACTCTTTTTAGAGTCGGTAAATGTTTAAATTAACGACTCTTTAAAGAGTCGGCAACTATTTAAATTAACGACTTTTTTTAGAGTCGGCAACTAACATATTATCGACTTTAAAAAAAGTCGGAATTTTTTTTCGACGCTATAGTCAAGTGTCGGTATATTTATCCCGACATAGTCATTTACCGACTCTTTAGACGACGCTTTTAAAAGCGTCGATGCTATTTTTGCCGATGCTTTAAAGCATCGTTAATTATTGTCCAAAGCGTCCTTAAGTGCAAGATATGTTCCATACTAAAACATACCAAATGTAAAATCTTATATTATTGTTCTATTATGCCCTAAAAGTGTATATTTGCAATTAATATATGAACACTATTTAAATAAATAAAATTAAATCACATGCATTATCTATAAAACGTATTTGTGTATGTGTGTGTGACTGTGGTATAACAATATTACCAATTTCTAAATCCCATTTTTATATTATATAAATACAATCAAAATGAAGCAGTGGAGTGAATCTGAATAGTGTTGTTAAATAGAGTGAATCTAAAACTTCCTGGTCACAAAAATAGAGCCTCGGCGAAGACGAAAGCAATGACAATGTGGAAACCCTAAAAATCACAAAATTTATAGTCAAATTTCTCAAAAATAAAAATATTTACAGAAATTATACGATTCGTGAAGCTTGTGGTCCGAGAACGTGCGTAATTTGAGCCGCCTACGATCGCGTGAGCCAGACACAAGTAGACGGTCGTTCTACAGGCAATAGAGAGCAACGGTGGAGAGATGCACCTGACATGCGAGAGAGAGCGACGAGAAGAGATAGAGAGAAAGAAGATGGGACGAAATCGAAAGAGAGAAAAATCGTTTTAGAGAAAGAGAGGGAAACATAGAGCAACGCGGGCAGCAAGAATGAGCGGAGATGAGGGAGTAGGATAATTCACTCAATCCTAACCCTCCCTGCTTAGGGTGTATTATATACACCCAAAACAGGATGTAAATATAGCACTATTCATCTATTATATATACTATATTTTTAATTTATGTAAATTTTTTTAAACATATACTTTTATAAAATAATTTATATATGGTACAAACTATTTTTAAAATTTATTTAATTAATAATTAAGAGAATAAAATAATATAAATATTTTAGTTAAAATTTATTATTAAAATATTTTATATCCGCCGTTCACCGGTAACGCATCAAGGGAAGGGAAGGGCGGGTTCTCTCGCACTCTCCGAAGCCTCCGCTAGGGTTTCTTTCGTTTCCTTTTGGGAGCTGAGGAGCCCTGAGTGGCGTGGATCAAGGCACCGGGCCTTCTGTGCTCATGGAGTCGGCCTCGAGATCCAGCGAGGACGAGGGCGACTTCGGGAGGAGACTCAGCTCCTCCTCGCACCAAGGTCAATTATTAATCTTTGTCTTTTTTTTTTTTTTTTTTTTTTTTTTTTTTTTTTTGTTGCCCAGTTTTTAGTTAGTACTTCCTCTCTTCCAACTCCCCGCCCCCCCCTGCCCTTTTTTATTGATAATTGCCGTCGTCTTTTTCTTCTAGCGAGCAAAAATCCCTCGTCTTGTCTATTTCAATAATTTTCTTTTGTCGAACAGGGTCCCTTATTCTGCAAAACATGCCTTTTGGCTCCAGGAAAATCCCTCTGTAATAGGGATGGATTTCCTACTTCGTCGAAACATATATACGCTTGCTTTTCTTTTATTCTGATTTGTTTAAAATGAATTTGGTGGTTGCTTGGGAACCAACAGAATCCAATGCTGCAACAACATGGTTTTTTGACCACCCTGATTTTGTTGTTTTATTCTTCTCTAATTTGTTGGCTGATCTGTTATTGCAGAATTGACGGCGAAGTTGGACGGTAAGAGCTGCGAGCAGAAGCCAGGCACCCCAACCACGCCGAGGTCGAAGCACTCTGCGATGGAGCAGCGTCGGAGGTGCAAAATCAATGACAGGCATGTCCTTCTCCAGAAGACATGTAGCGGTTGATATGTTTTATCTTAAATTTGCATAATTATCTGTTGTTCTTTAATATTCCTGGATGTTTCTTGTTCTGATCTTGTTTTCAGAGTAGAAAGGGAAAAAAAAAGAGAGTAGAAGAAGTTTATCGATCCTTTGTTATTGAACACGCAATGTCCCTTGCGGAAGGGCAACCAAATATTTTCAATATCAGATAGTATATATTATGCTTGATAAGCGTAATTAAGGTATTAGTGTATGGACAACCTTTTAGGCCTTAAGTATAAAAGCCTTTTTGCAATGGCCTCCTCAACTTCAACATTCCAAATTGATGCCTCCCTAACTTCCAAGTCTTTTGGAATTTAAAAGTTTCTAGTCATATAAGTTGAGAATTGAATTGAGTTCATTGATGATTTTAATCACTTTTGCAGGAAAAGAAGCTGGAACACTTAATGGCTAATAGCCAATAGAGCCATTAAATTTAATAAAATGTTCAACTAAGTAACTTGAATAGCTAAATTACAAAAAATTGAAAGTTAAAGGGTGCCTCAATAAAAATTGTTGAAGTTGAGGGGGCCATTTCAATGCATATATTCATGACAATTTGTTACTTTGAGGCAAATGATATGGGTGGAAAGTGTGCTTATGATATGATTGAGTGCTGTAAATGGTAGAACAGATAAGTTCTTGATGGCGAGTAGTGGTTTTTGTGGTTTGTGACGTGAGAACTTAAAGGAGGGGAAAATGGGAATCTAAAGTGATGGACCCTGCATCCCGACCTTCTTTTGATAGTATATATATAAATATATATATATGAAATCAGAGAATCCTGCATCATGAATTTATCATCGTTGCATGTGAGCAATTTGATAAGGTCAAAAGCAGTAACATGACTACTTAAAGTACCTTGGCCTCAGGATTGCAGCCAAAAGTTATATTGTTGGATGACTGTAGCTAGAAATAAACATAAAGTATAATTAAATCTGAGGATCTTGGGGAGTAAGAGGCGCAAACTTAGTGATTATGATCTTTCAATGTGAGGACAAATTCATTTCATGTAGCATCCAAAAGGTTGTGAACCTAAACGTTAAACTAATTTCAGAAGATACTATTTTGGAGATGGTCTATGAATAAAACGTAGGGATTTCAGATGCAACTTGTATGTGATAAAGAGCTGGTTGACTGAGAATTTAGTGGCTGTCAAATAGCTTTCCTCTCCCTTAATGTGCCTGCTTAGAGAAAATTGATTGATGACTGGAGGGTGATCAGCTTCTTGGCATTCCTTAAACTTCTACTTCAGTTGTTTGCTTCTTTTTGCCTTTGTTAAAAAATGACTTCCCATTTACCCTCTGAATGAAAGCTGTAGTTACCTAATATTTTTTGTCCATACTAGCGGCCTAAATTTTTTGTGGGATAAAGTTCCAAAGGAAATTGCTATTATTTGAGTTAATCATTTGTGCTTTTTGGCTAACTCAGAATTTGACTGCACCTTGTTTTATTACTTATGTGTATCTTTAAAACTGATCTAATTGTTCTAGTCTTGTCTTTTCGATTAGATATCTTTTATCTTTGTTTAGTAGGTTATGTGATAGGTTTTAGTTAAATAGGACAAAAAAGTGAATGAATCGTTCTTGTAAATATCCATTATCCCACGTTTTTGTGCTGCTACCTAACAGCGGTTATCTTTAATTCAACATGGAATAGTGTTTTTTGCAAGACATGCTCCAAGATTTTTCTTTATAGTCTTTGATGTGATGCTTATATTAATCCTTACTGATTGGCGCCTGCATTTTTCTATCTTGGACTTTTTAAGTCAAAATGATAATGATAATCTCTCATAGCTCGAAACTGAAATCTGGTATTATATCTTGGTAAGGTGCTATTATTTAATGTTCTAACATCTGGGTAGTAAAACTTTCATGCAGATTTCAGACACTTAGAGACCTCATACCACATAGCGATCAAAAGAGAGATAAAGCTACATTTCTATTGGAGGTAATACTGCATCATTTTATAATGTGGCGATTATAAATATTTTTCTTTTGTTTTTGCTATTAAAGGCTCCTCAAAGATGCTGTATATTACTCTCTTATTCAGGTTATTGAGTATGTTAAGTTTCTTCAAGAGAAGGTGCAAAAGTATGAATCCTACCCGGAATGGAATCAGGATAATGTAAAACTAACACCATGGGTAATGATATCTTTAATAAATCACTTTGCATGCATTTTTTTTGTATTTGATTCTGACTTTGAACGAGAGGTGTGAACAGATAAGGATATTTCACTTTCTGTATGCATATATATATATATGGCCATCTTAGTGCATTACATGTATTGCATTATATTATACGAGTCCAGTAGTGTATCAACTAGAAAATTTGTTGAGTGTTCGTATGGAAATTTTAATGGATAGTGCTCTTGCTACAAGCCTACAATAAGCGGGTGTTTGGCCTAGCTTTTGAAAAGTGGTTTTCGGTCCAAAAGTGATTTTTAGCTCTATAGAGCGTTTTGAAAATCTCGTTTTTAAAATTTGATTCTAATTTTTAGAATTAGTTTTCTTATTTTCGAGGCCCAAAATTTAAAACTTACTTCTTAAAATCTGATTCTGATTTTGAACTCAAATTTTAAATTTAATATTTGAATTTTTAAATTTCAAATATCAAAATTTAAAATTTTAAATTTAAATATTAAATTTCAAATTTAAATTTCAAAATTTAAAATTCAAAATTTAAATTTCAAATCTGAAATTTTAAATTTTAAATTTAAATTTCAAAATTTTAAATTTTAAATTTCAAATCTCAAATTGTAAATTTCAAAATTCAAAATTTTAAATTTAAGATAAAATTTTAAATTTAAAATTTTAAAGTTTAAAATATTAAAGTTTAAACTTTTAAATTTAAAATCATATGTTTTAATTTTCAATTTTCAAATTTCAAAATTTTAAAACTCAAAATTTAAAATTTTAATTATTAATTTTGAATTTTAAATTTTAAATATTCAAGTTTTAAATTTCAAAATTTAAATTTTAAAATTTCAAATTTTAAATTAAAATATCTAATTTCAAAATTTAAATTAAATTTAAAATTTTAAAGTTTAAAATATTAAAGTTTAAACTTTTAAATTTAAAATTATATGTTTTAATTTTCAATTTTCAAATTTCAAAATTTTAAAACTCAATATTTAAATTTTTAATTATTAAATTTGAATTTTAAATTTTAAATATTCAAGTTTTAAATTTCAAAATTTAAATTTTAAAATTTCAAATTTTAAATTAAAATTTCTAATTTCAAAATTTAAATTTTAACTTTTGAATTTTAAATTTTAAATTTTTAATTTCAAATTTATATTTTAAATTTCAAATTAAAATTTTAATTTTAGATTTAAAAATTTAAAATTTAAAATTTTAATTTATATTTTAAATTAAAATATCAAAATTTAAATTAAAATATCAAAATTTAAATTTTTGTGCAAATTTAAAATTTAAAATTTAAATTTGAATTCAAATTTTAAATTCAAATTCAAAATTTAAATTATTTTAAAATAAAATTCAGTAAAAGAGTTATTATTTGCAGAAAGTTAAAGAAATTTGTCAAGCATTTTATAAAATCACTTCACAAAAATTGCTTTCCATCTAAACTCAGCCAAATGCTCTACAGTTTTTAACCAAAATCAATTTTCCAAACCAAAATCAATTATGCAGAAATCACTTTTCCAGGATCTAGGCCAAACGGGCCCTAACATGTAAATGCAATTGTTATATTCATACTTTATTTATTAAGTACTTGCAATGTACGAAGATAGTCAGTTAACAACACCTAGGTAACTTCATTTCAGTGCCTGTAATGTACAATTGCTAATTATTTTCTTAGCTATTATATTTATCCCTCTATGTGAGGTAGCAATATCACTGTTGCTTAATTGCATAATACATGTTATTTGTTGATTAGGGCATTTTTTGTGCTATAGTATAAGTTATCAAAAAATTGATATTACGCTTTAAGGTAGGTACCTAGAATCTGAGGCTTCTTTTCTTCTATTTTTTTTATTATGTTTATTTAAGAATTATTGTTATGTAGTGGTAAGTTCTCAGTAATGAGTAATCTCAAGACTTGGATATTATGTTAGCATGCTTTCCAACGTTCAATCGTTGAAATCTTTTGCTACATAGTGATTGCCAAGAAATTATATTTAATCGAAATCTACAATACATTTTTTGAATATAATGAATGAATCCGAGGACTACTATCTCTTTGTCTATGTAGAGATTGGCCTTTAATATCATGATATTAACATTTACTTCAATATATCCCTTGTGTACTTTGCCAACATAATTGGTCTTTCCCTTCCTCTAACTAGTGGCATTGTTTTGAAAGCATTGCAAAAACATATTATTATTCCACGTTAATTACCTAATAGTTTTTAACTTGTCTAAAAACATGTCTATTTTCGGACAAGATTTGCATGACGATTTGTAAGAAAATTACATGACTTATTCTTTACTTTTGTACTTGTAGAGCAATAACCGAGTACCTGCCGATGGTATATCTGATCTCTCTCATGCCACAAGAGTTGGTCCAATCCCAGGATTCACTTTCTCAGGAAAACTTGTAGATAATAGCATCTCACCTACTCCTGCAATGCTTTCAAACTCTCAGAATGTCATGGAATCAGACTTGACTGCTGGTACAAATACGTTGCTAGCTTTTGTGCAATCTAACTTACATTTTTTTTTTTTTGTACGAAGGGACTCCTGATTTACTCATCCCCAACAGTGTTGCTTTTTTAATTAGATAATGTGGCATCTCAGCCTCAGTCTCTATCTCAATGGCAAAGATCTTCATGTCCACCTGACTGTACTATCACTAGTGATATGACGGCCGAACAGGAAGAGTTGATGATTGACGAGGGTACTATTTCAGTGTCCAGTCTCTACTCTCAAAAGTGAGTTCAAGATGTAACAGTTTTCATTGTTTTCTTTATTTATTTGGGACTTAGGAAATTATGCTGCTCCTTTTGAATTTTGGGCATTTATTTTACACTTTTAGCAATGCAATTGTATTTTAGGGATACATTATACATCAATAATTAAGATTTCCACTACCATGTTGTCACGCCTCGGACCAATAGCGGAAGACCCTGGCGTACGCCAACAGATCCGCTGTATGCACAAGAATTTTCTTGCACATACGAAGCATCCAACAAATCTGAAGCAATCTTAGGAGGTTACAACTAGCATACACGCATGTCTTAGGAGTCCACAACTAAACGTACAACATGTATCAGAGCACTATAATATAAACTTAACTAAACTACTATAACTGTACATGTAATCATAACCTCCTAAAATAAATATACAAGTAAAAGGTCCTAACCTCGCTAGTCTTGGTGTACAATATATAATTCAAAGTCCTCTATCTGGTGGTCCTCTATCGCTCATGTACACGGGTAGGAGATGCTATCTATGGCGCGATCCCCTTACCTCGATCACTCGGCGGAGCAGAAGTTTCTGAAAAGAAAACCACAAGAGGGCATAAGAATTACAAAATAGTAGTTCCCAGTGGATACGGTCGGTGACAACCATTGCCTTCCCACTAGGCCTATCAGAGGCAATGATAGAGAAAGAACAGTAAGGTGTGCTACAGAACGAGTAACGAAGCATAAAAATGAACTAGTATACATCTACTGAACTATCATGCCTCTACACATGTAATGAGCAGGAAAGAAAGTGACTAAACATGCATCAACTCTAATACTAGTAAATAAATGCTGTAATAATACCCAATCGCAACGACTGACTCGTAGGCCCGGTTAAGCCTGCGCCCGCCTACTGCCCAGACCACACCCCAGCAGGTGCACCCGTCAATATATAAGCTACTGTCTCTACTATCGTTGACTAGCATTCGGAGCGGCACTCGAAGGGGAGCGACCCCTATCGAGTCTGATAGCGCGTATCACTATCAAGCTCAATGTGGCTGTTACGCTCTGAGATCGCCTATTTGGTCGGTTCGGGCACGCATATAGGCCCGCCGAACGAACAACGTTTTTTATGTCTGCCCAAGACGTACATAAAGCCAGTGTATGAATTTCAACGAGAAATACAATCATACAACATTGTATAGAGAAGATATAATAGAGCGAGAAAATTAGACTTAACTAAACATTTAACTTTTACATATATTCAGCTCACAAATCTTTATATAATTTTACATTTACCTCTCAAAATAAACCCCTACAAGTTCGCTCTAAAATATAAAAACATATTCATTCTAGGCACGGTGACCTAGAACTCGAGATCACTATCTAGGGCGCTATGCCCTTGCTGCGATGCTATGCCACCGCGCTCGGTGAGGGTTCTGCAAAATAGTGGGTGAAAACTAAAAGCTCCCGGTGGGTTCGGCCCCGACCTTGGCTCTTCTACTAATACTATGCAAGGCATAAGTAGATAACGAATAAGAAAGCAATAACCATCTATACTATGCAAATAGAAAAAAACACTACTACCATACCTTCACAATATGCATCAAATACAATGCCTAATACTACAACTC
The DNA here is from genome assembly GCA_029204045.2 of Tillandsia leiboldiana. NCBI lineage: Eukaryota > Viridiplantae > Streptophyta > Magnoliopsida > Poales > Bromeliaceae > Tillandsia > Tillandsia leiboldiana. Next base: position 6,130,336 of record CM055083.1, read on the forward strand.
TGTCTCATAACTCAATCAATGGCTTGACACACATCGTGCCTCGACTCACATCTCTAAGCCAAGTAGGAAGATAATTCCTGTAATGCACTCGCTTATTGTCTGTTGGGAAGATAATTCCTTTAACCCATGTCATGACACTCCAAAGTATATTGTTTGTGGAGTAGCGATCTTCACAAGCCGAACAGACTATGTGAGTATGATCATGCCTTCCAATCTAGAGGACTCACCAAATCACGACGACACTAATTTGGGATCTGTAAGTCCATAGTGTCTAACTCATCCATGTACTCTATACGCTATCACATAGCTAACTCTCTATATAAATGAGATGCCACTCGATCTATGTTGTGTAACTAGGTTTTGTTCAACTCTATATTTACTCCTAGTAATATCACATGTTTTCTAAGTCCCAATACTAGCCTTTAATGCATTACTTGGGTTTCTGTCTTTCGAATGACCCAATCCTTATGCGTTCCACATTTGGATCATCGACTCATGTCACCCAATCCGGAATTGGAAGCATGTCAGGAATTGCGATCATATGGACAGTATTTATGTAACGACCCGGCCCACTACCAATAATAACTCGTTGGGCCCACACCACAACCCAAAATGCTTAAGCCCAGTTATTATTACTAGTGTCCATGTCTCTTATATATCCAATCACAAATCCAATCCCATCCGATGAGGGATTATTGGGGTGTCACAGACCTCACGTGCATCAAATATTTATATACTAATATACTACCTAATATAAGAACTTAGACATAGAAGGACATTCGTCCATTTCGGAAAGCACCATCCACCTTGTGTCGATGCCAAATAGTGGGGAATCCAAGGAATTTGAGTTCCAACTTCGTCTCGGCACTCTTCGAGGGTAACAAAACAAAAACGACAATTTCAGCTCGTTTCTTCAAATTGATTCTTGTAACACCTTCGCCTATCAAATTAAACGTGTTAGGCGTGTTTCTACAATCTCCAATTAGGGATTTTAAGATCAAATTAGATCAGAACTCCAAAAATTCAAAACCCCTCTTAAAAACCCTAAAAATTCATATTCTTAAAATACACCCAAAATCTCGAGAATTTTTGTAAGAATCTTGTTGGGTGCTCAATCATCTCAATTTTAAAGGATTTAAGCTAAACCCTAACTTAAAATCCAAAACCCTCACTTTAGCCTCCCAAGAAAACGAGCTTCTTCTTGCTCCAAAGCCTTCTCCTCTTATTCTCTGACTTTTTCTCAAGCTTTTTTCCCTCCAATCTCTAGCTAGGAGAGAGCTTCTAAAGAGAGAAATCGAAGAGAGAGTGAGGGAGAAGAGAAAAAGAAAGGAAGAGAGTGTTCGTGTATTTAGGTGTGTTGGAGAAAACCAATGAACCCTTAAAAGAAAATCCTAAAACACAGCTTGAACCGACTTTCCTCTGGGCGAACTAGGTTTAGGCGGACCGATCGGTGGGAGAGGACCGGTCCCCAAACACCCATCTCGCGGGGATACAGGTGTGGATCGGGCCAGCCCTTCAAGGATCGGTCCCCGAAGGTTCTACCTGAGCTGTTTCGCAGGCAGGGTTCAGTCCTTCCCTTTGGAGTCCGGACCCAACAGCCATGACCGGTTCCTCAAGGGAGAGACCGGTCCTTGAAAGCATCCTGGCCCAACTTTAAAATTTTTCAAATTTTTATATTTTTGCTCCTCGGAGTCCAAACTCTTTTCCAACAGTTTCGACACCCTTGGAACACCACTCGGATCTTGCCAAGTTCACTCTTTCTCCAGTATTGCATCCTGCAACTCGGGTATTACGGTGGCTTTGCAGGCTATAGTTTATGCGATGATCAAAAGATCACAAATCATCATTCTAGTGCCCTCAGCACGATCATAGAGTCTATCAACTCACAAATCGTAATTGCATAAACAATGCAAATAAATAATATATACCTTACCAACTATGCTTATGATGTCCAATGGCCCCTCTCGACCTACTCTGGTATTTGCAAGAGAATACACTAATAGGAATTAACCCTATGGCAATTCACCCTATTGATCATACAATTTGATATAATTTAGTGTCACATGCATGTACTATATAATCAAGGAATTAAATATTGCCTCGTGCCGTACGACATGGGGCGACACGTACCGTGCCGCCAATTAGGGGGCATGGTACAGGGGGGGTCTCTTTTGGCCTCCCTGTGCCGCTACGTGTCCATACATGCTCAGTGTTTTTCCATTTTTTCTTTACTTCGGTTTTTTTTTTTTTTTTTTTTTTTTTTTTTTTTTTTTTTTTTTTTTGTTTCTCGCATGGACCTTTATCCCTCTCTCATCTCTTCTTTTTACTTCTGCCTTTTTTTTTCTTCTACGATCTCTTTTCTTTCCTCTCACATTCTATTTTTTTTCCTTTTTATTTTTTCCTCTTTTTTTTCTCATAATTTTTTCTTTAATTTCTTCTTCCAATCCCTTATTATTCTTTGATCACTTCGTTCTTAAAAGAAAAGGCACAGAAATAGTAAAATCGAAGATCTACTTATTAGATAAGTCAAGAAATTTACAACTTAAATTTTTTTCCATACATTTAGAATATATTTAACTTGTAATGTTCCTTTTGTGAAGAAATATGAATTTATACAAATTTTTATTAACAATTTACAAAAATGTGAAAATATGTCCACTTAATTTAATCTTTATATGGTCCATTTTTAATTTTCTTGGATGGATTTAGTATTTTGTGTGAGATATATGATATTTTTAACTTTGAAAATTCTATTATTGGATTTAGAAACATGAAAATTCTAATAAAATCAAAAACTAAATAGAAGAAATTGATATTTAAATTTGTTTAATGTAAATGTCTTATGGCTTATTGTTATTTTTTCATAAATAGATCTCATAATTTTTTTTTAAAATTTAAGAAAAAGCATTTTTCTTGGATGAATCTTGCAAATGTTGTATAACAATTTTTTAATTTTTTTTTCTCCGATTTGTATTTTATAATTTTTAAAATTCTAAAAAAATAAAAGATAAATCAAGAAATTGTTAGAAGTTAATTAATTTTTATCATAAACTTGCTTAATTTATTCATCATATGATTTATTATTAAATTTTAATAGACAGATCTTGCAATTTTTTTTAAATTTTTTTAGAAAAAATAAGTTTCTTCAATTTTTTCATAATATTTTTTAAAAAATTTGAATATGAAAAGGACTATCATTGCTTTCGTGGTCCTATTCTAGTTAGTTTAGTCATCATGCGGTCCTTCATCGAATCAATACGAATAGATTTTGCAAAATTTCTTAAGAATTTAAAGAAATTTTTTTCTCTATGAGCTATTGTTATATTTTATTTCACATATAAAGAAGACTACTACTAAATTAAGTTATTAACTAGTACATTAGTAAGCTATTATTGACAATAGATCAAGACAAATCAATTCATAGCAAAAATTTATAATTATTATTCTAAAACTTTTAGAATAATATTATATGACTTTATTGGATCCACTGTTTGAAAACGTGCGCTTGAGGCACTGGTCTCAGCACTATTGTTGAGGTGCGCGCCTAGGCTCTGAGGTGCGCTCCTCAGACGCGCCTCACAATATTTAAGTTTAGATGGATTTTGGGTTCAAGTTATTGGGTTGCCGGGTTCTGAATTTGATTCTTAAACTTTAACCCGTTAAGATACTTTAAGAAATCCTAAAAGAAACCCAAAAAAATCCTAAAAAAAAGAAAAGGGAATTAAAAAAGAAAAAGGAAATAGAAAAGGGAAAGGTAATTAAAAAAGGTAAGAATAAGATGTTATCATCTCGACCATCTTTATCTATTGATGAAGAGCGAGATTGGGTTGATTTTGAGAATACAGAAGAAGAAGAAGAAGATATTAGGGATGAAAAATCTAAAGAAGAAGAAGATGATTATGGCGATGCAAGCAATTAGGATCAGGATGAGTATGAGGATGATGCGTGAAGAACGATCAAATGAGAGCATTGGCACCACAATTACTTTTAAATTTTAAGTTGAAATATATATTTTTTTAATTTGAGAACCTATATGCATATGTTTTCTTTGGTTTTTGATGGTTATTTTATTTTTGTATAGTTATTTTGGATTTTTTTATGTAGAACTTTAAATTAAACGAGGCTTAGTAAGTGTGCGCCTCGCCTTCTTGAGGCGCGCGCCTCGCGGTGCACCTCAGGCCTAGGTTCTAGAGGAGCCTTGCGCCTCGCGCTTTTTCGAACATTGATTAGATCTAAAAAAACTAAAATAAGACCGTACTAAAGTGTACCACTATGAGATTGTGCGTACCCGTCGGCACGCGATCGTGCCATGTATCATGCCATACCGTGCCAGGCAATGGCCCACTCCCCCGTGACACAGCACTTTAATCCTTGATATAATCCATTCCCTCAATTCAATTCCACGCCACACAATTTCCTACCAACATATAACCACGTACATATACCTACACATGCACAATAGACATATATATATATATATATATATATATATATATATATATATATATATGACCTATTGTCCAATTAATCTAGCATAGGTTAGTGTTCACATGCAACATCAAATTTTCACCTTTCACTAACCTCTATTGCCATCGCAGCCCTTGTAGCATGCAACCTGCACACATACACATATACATATGCCCATTGTTCACTCAATCTAGCTTAGATCAATACTCACATGCATACATCATATGATTCATTCTTGCTATTACTACTCTCTACCAACATGTATAACTATATACATATACATATGCATGTAAATAGACAGAAGGAAATTCGCCGTTTTCGGCGACACGGAACCCACCTCGTTAGTTAATCCAACCACTGCAGGAATTTGACCTCCAAGTGCTTCACTTCAGCCCAAATCCAGCAGGAATTAATCAAAGGAGCTCCAAAATTTGGCAGGGAATGAAGCTAAATTAATCCAACACTCAAAAGTGCATCAACACTGGAATTTCTGTAACAAATTTGAAATTCACTAAAATTTAGCTTATATTACCTTGCAATTAGCTGCAAAGGATGTCCTCCAAGCCCCTTAGCTTCAATTCAAGTGGAAAGGATCAAGAGAAAAAATCACTCCAACCAGGTATTCGCTGAAATAAGGCGTGGAGTCAAGAAACTTAACGAAAAGCAAAATCGACTTCGAAATCCAATTAGCTTAAAATTGGATCAAGGTACCTCGACTTTCAGTTGAAAGCAACTCCAATACAGCTGGAATTGAAGCAAGGACCAGCAAGAATCGATCAATTGATTTTCTAGAAGAAATGGGAGAAAATCTTAACAACAATCTAATAATCTCAAATTTCGGCTCAATACTTCAATTTTTGCCTCAATTTCACTCCAATTAACCTTAATTTTAACTGGAATAAGATACAGGCTGAGCTCATTTACTCCCCTCCCTCACGAGCAAGCAACAATCCACTGTTAGAGGCTCCAATTGCGCTCAATCGAGCTCCCCCGCAGCTGCTGCCTTGCTAGTAATGCTGCTGCCAGCTGCTGCTAGTGATGCTTGTGCTGCTGCTTGCATGCTGCTGGCTGCTATTGCTGCTTGCTGCAGCTGCAGCTGAGAAGGGGAGGGAGTGGAAGGAGTGGGAGTTGCTTGCTAGAGCTGGTTGCAGGTGCTGGTGCTGCTGCTGTTACTGCTGGTGCTAGCTGCTGCTGTGCAAGCCCTGCTGCTTGCTGCTGCTCCTGCTAGCTGTGCCAGCAGCTTCCCCCTGCCACGCAGCAGTGAGCACATGCCAACAAGCTCGAAAAAATCCCACGGCGAAAAGCACGCGAGTTTGTCTCTAATAAAACTCGATTTCTACAAAAATCCTGTAAAGCCTCCTCTCCTGGATCCGATTATCTAAAATCCACCAAAAGAGCCGAATTGAGAAAATACTAACATTATAATACTAACCTTGTAGTCGAAATGCCAAAGAAATTCCACGCACCCGATCTCGATTGGCTCGCCTAGCTCAAGATCCTCAAAACCCTTCTCCTCTTCTTCTTCTTTTCCCTCTCTCTCTCTACGTATCAGATGGAGGAGATAAGAATGGGGAGGTCCCCTAGCAGCTTAGTGGAAATCCACTAAGCAATGTAACAAGATGGCAATATGTCCACAAGAATCTAGTAATTTGACCAAAGACCTCCGCAAGCTAAAAATTAAAGTTTCCTAATTTGTTTTCGCATCCAATTCGCTCCAAAATGTTTCCAACACAATCAAGCACTGTAAGAGCATGTTGACTAGTAACTCATACTGTATCCTTATCTAATTGTTGAGCAAGTATTTAAGTGATGTGACATGGAGTCGTGCCGAAAATTTACTTGCACGGTATGGCACGGTTCGTGCCAGGCCATGCTGATATGTGTCAGTCACAAAAAATACAAGTGTGCAAACACATAATGGCATGAAATATTTATTTTCTTTAGCAACAAAATATTATAATCGCTTATTGTATATCTTTATCAACTCTTTTGAACTTTATTGAGAAAATTACTCATAATTTACAGAAAAGAGAACAATGCCCCAAGTAGCCTTATTGAAGAAAAATATTTCCAATCTAACCTTCTTTTCAAAAAATTTCCAATCTAGCCTTATTTGTATAGATTAGAGAAAAAATAATAATTAATAGTATTTATGTTTTACTTAAGAATACCAATCTAGCCTTATTAATTATTTTTTTTTTCTCTAATCTATACAAATAAGACTAGATTGGAATTTTTTTTAAAAAGAAGGCTAGATTGGGAATATTTTTTAAAAAGAAGGCTACTTGGGGCATTTATCCCACGGGGGCTGTATTTTGTTGACATGATACGGTCCGGTAGATACTGCCCATGCCGATGGGCACTAAAGTCCTTGTTGTCGAGGTCCAGTGCTCTACACATGTATAAAATTTCCCAACTGCTTTTCTTGAAAGGGAGCTTTATTCTCCTATTTGATTTTCTTCTTATTGTCAGGAGGTATATGATATCTGACTATTGTAAAATCGATCAAGATTCCTTTACCTAGTTTATCAGTGTAATTCTCTGCACAGTGTCCTTGTGGGCAGCATGATTTGAGGTGTTAAGTACAGTGTCCTTGTATCTTTACCAGGTACTCTACTTGGTGGGCATGGTGAGATGGCAAAACAAGTGGTTAAGCTTCTGACAGCTTTTATCCATAATGATAAACAAGGTGTTAAGCACCTGGATTGTCTAGAAACTAGATTCACGTTATTATTATTATTATTTTTGAGAGTATGCCTCTTAATTAAGCTGATGAAATAATGAAAATGTAAAGACAACCCAAACTTCATTAGCTGTTAATCAAATTGAGATTGGAAAATGTTGATCGTCATGGAAGCATTTTGAGATGTACTGATATTTGAAGTTTCTGCAGCATAGCTTGACAGAAGGCATCATATTTTAATGCTGAAATTTAGATTTGTAGGTCAACAGTCTCTAATTTTCATGGTTGTTAGTTTTTTAGTCACAATTCATAGATGCTGTTGAGTCATATGGCTTTCACTGTTGGAAGCTCTGTATTTATTGTAATTTGATGGCGACGCTAGGCTTGTGGTATTTAACACTAATTGTTGAAATGCGGACCATTGGATGTAATAATTTTTAAAAATGTAAAACCCGCGTGTATAGTTAGTTAGTTTAGAAGTCTTAAAGCAGTACATAAAGATCAATTCTTTGTTATTTTCCCATGAGATCTATTATTCAATGTGTAAGAAATAGGTTATCCGAAACATAATTTTGGAGTCTTACTTCCTAGGTAGTGAGCATTTTCCAAAGTCAATGCTCAATACTTCAACAGAGAACTATTGTTCAATGCATCATGCATAGGTTTCTGAAATGTAGTAGTTCCTTTTCTTACAAGGTTTTTTGAGTATTGTAGCATACCTTTAATGGTCTACATCTGAAATTGTATGACATTTTTTGCTTGAACGTATCAGCTGATTTAAAACTTTTTGACTTTCCACTGGTGCCCATTGATGTTCTTTTAGTTGGGTTGAAATATATATATTTGGATGCTTGATATTCTTACTAGTCATTCTTGGGATTGATGACTTACAGTGAATGTTTCAACAAAACTTTGACAGTAGCACATTCAAATAACCACCATTTTCTTCTTTAGGCACTTCATTGATTTACTCTAATCCGCTTACTATATTTTGTGGTGAAAACTCTTATTTGACAGCCCTTCAAAGTAACCGGCAATGACTCCTTATTCTGATGTGTATTTTCTCTTTAGTTTAAAACATAGTTAATGATTGACTTTAACTTAGGGTTGTCTTTGTGAAACAGCTTATTCGCCGCACTAACTCATGCAATGGAAAGTTCAGGAATAGATTTGTCACAAGCTACTGTCAGCGTCCAAGTCAACCTAGGCAAACGAGCAAGTTGTGGAAGACCCACCAGCAGTACTACTTTGTCCAATACCAAGGTATTGCAATTTTTCAGCATTTTTAAAGATTCCTTGACCTTATGTTTGTGTATTGATTCTTATTAATTTGGAGATTTCTCTCGGAACTCATCTCATGATTCGTAATTCTTCCTATACATTTTCGTTTATTGCTTTCTCTTCCCCCTTATGTTCTTTTTTATGGATGACTGAAAATACTTCTTTTTTTGTGTGGCTTTGTTATACCTTGGATTCACCTAATCGTCAGCCATGTAATGGTCAGGAATTTTAGGATGGAGTGTTAGTTCCATCAGACATTTTTATAACCAATTACAAGTTTACAACACATTTGATGCCTTTTGACGACCTTAAATTATTACTCACCAATGTTCCAAAATGCGGTATGCAGTCTCAGGCAGTATCCTGCCGCATAATGCATATGTGGTATGCAGGTCCATATGTGGTCCAACTATTAAATTAGAAAAAAATATTTATAGATATTAAAAACATATATAAATGCTTCTTAACAACTTTAAATAACTAAAGTAACAATTCAAAGCACTGTGCTTGCACAATTTTTATTAACAAGATGCCCATACTTCCAACCTAGGTCGGTTGAGGCAGGAGGTATATAATATCCTTGAGTAATGGAGTCAGATCTAAAGTTGATGTGGGGTGAAGCACTTGCTATTTCTAATTTTTAATGCACTAGAAATGGAACATAAAGAACAACAAATGAAATTAAAATTTTATATTTAAAATTTTTCTATTCAGTTTACTCCCTCAACTGTCGGCCATTTAAATTCTAACATGCCCCCTGGACTTTATTTTTATTGACCGCGATCTTCTTTGCTTTTATTTATTTTTTAAAATTTTAAATTGCATGATTTTAATATTTTACTCAATTAATTAAATTGGGTATTTTATCAAAATTTAAAAATGATTCTAAGATCTGTTAAACGAAGTGTTATAAAAATTTTAAAAATGCATCAATGATTTAGAATAAAAGAATAAAGAATGATTTGATTTTAGTATGTTACTGTTATAAAAATGCATAACATGCCCATCAATGCATCAATGATACTGTTATAAAATTTAACAAATTAGAATAATTCAAATAAAAGAATTAATAGAAAATGTTACTGTTGAGGGGCCCTTTTCAAAATAACCTATGGTCAAGGTGTTCGCGTGCAGCGAGCAAGCGCCCGGGGGAAGGGAGGGGGGCGGGGGGCGTCGAGGTGGGGTAGGGTTTTTTTTGTTTCTTTTTCCTTTTTTTTTTTTTGCCCTTTGCTGCTACTCTTTCTTCTTCAGGTTAAAGTCAAATCCGGTAAACATTTAAGCATAAACTGACCCACGATAAAACCGCATGAAGACGCATACTTGGCTGGCTAAGGGAAGGTGGGCCGCATATGCGGCCTACCTGCATTTTAGCCTGCTTAAGGTATATGCGGTGCGGTTCGGGTGCTGCACCACATATGTGGTACAATTTGACCTAACGTCCAGGTGGGTTGAGTCCGATCGAGACCCGTGGGCGCTTTAAGTGAATTGGTTGCGTATCTCTAACAGCTCGAGCTTTCTGTACGCTTTGCGTATTTCTGTACGCTTTAAGTGAATTAGTTGCGTATTTCTAACAGCTCGAGCTTTTGGGATTAATGGTTAGCGCCAACGATCCGACACATATGTGGCTGCGTATGCGGTTGCATAGGGCGGATGCATTTTGAAATGTTGGAATAGATATTTTATTTGAGACGTACTACATTAGGAATCTTTTAATTTATACTATTTTTGTTTAGTTACCTTATCATATTATGATTATTATTATAATAATTTTAGGCCTGTAAATAAGACATTGTTTTCTTTTGTAATCAATATTCAATTTTATTAATAAAGAAGTGAGTTTTTCAAAGGCTTCTAACATAGGCTAAGGGCCTCTTTGGCCAAGCTGTTGGAAATAATGCTTTTGAAAAAGTGCGGTCTGAAATGTAGTGCTGTAAAAAAAGAAGTTGTAGAGTGTTTGGCTGATTTGTCATAAAAGTACTGTTGTTGTAGAAAACTGTTTGACAAAAATTCTCATAAAGTGCTATAGCGAATTATATAATAGATAATTAAATAAACATTAAAGTGTATGAAAAGCCCTTCAACTATAGTCTATTAGTCCTTAAACTTTTTCTTTAGTTACACTGGCTCTCTTAATGTATATTTATTCAAGTATGAGTGGTTAAATTAGAAACTTTTAAGCTAATCAGTGATTCCAAAAGTTAAATTAGAAACTTTTAAGCTAATCAGTAATTCCAAAAATTTTATGGGCGCAAACTACCTTTTCGTTGAAAAGGTGTTACATTTATTTATAACTGACTAGTAAAAGCTAATAACTTTTAATTAGTAGAAATACCTATTTTAATTGACTAAAACAGTTGGAATCAAAACAAATAAATTTAATGACTTGTTAATCAAAGAAAATAAAGGTAAGGATCAATTTGAGTGTCCATCAACTTCTCATTTTTTATCTTTGAATAAATTATTTTAATTAAGTTAAAAGATAATTGACGGGAGCTTTTGGGAGCTAATTAAAGAAAAAAGTTTGAGAGAGAGAGAGAGATGATGGGTGAAGTCTATGAGAAGCGACTTGGGCAGAGTTGAATTTGATATATTGATTGAGGATAATCGAGTCATTGTAGAAAAAATTTAGTGCAAGGTGAAGTGCATTCCGCCTTTGTGCCGCAGAAGCTGTGGACGTGAGGCTTTTGCGATGGGACTAGTGATCGCACGTAGTAAAATTTTGATTTTTTTTCTCCCAAATGACTTTCTAGGTGTAAATGTACTTTTTGGGACTGCATAATCTCGGCCAAACACCTACTAAGTTAGAAGAGTTCCTTTTCTTGGAGCGGAGAGGTGTCTAATAAAAGACATTAAATCTATTTATCGGTATCAAAGCGCTGCAGTTTGGAGTGGTGGATTCTAACACAAATTTTGTATTTGGCAGAAATATACTGGAATGCTCTAAACTACAGGCCATTTTGAGATAGATCCCTTAACTAATTTTCTTTTGATTTGCACCTGCTCAACTTTTAATTATTTTTATGTAAGTTAATTCCTTCAATTAAATTGAAAATTTTGCTAAATTTGTTGTTAAATTTAATGGTTCTAAACACTTTTTATGGCTGATAGAGCTATAAATTTTGTTAACTGTTAAATGCTGATGGCTGGAGCAATTGACTTACACTGAAACGTATTGCATTCTAGGAAAATAACTCAATTTTTTCCAATTAAAACTTGAGTGGTATGCCAACCATAATACATAAAGTTCGAGATCTATTTCAACTGGCGTCTTGTTGACGGGTGGGTCTCATCAATTTTATGCCCTAGATTGGGTATCTGTGATAGCTATGCCTTGTTCAAGATGGCATGAAACTGTTAGCCAACATCGGTGATATTTTTCATTTGTTTGTACATGAATCTAATTGGAATGATAAAGTTTTCGTTTTCATGTCAAACTTCTTAACATTAAATAATCAATCAACAAACTTATAGATGCATGCTTACTTTTATCCATTTGCATCTGGAATCCTTAACTTGCATCATCATCAAATGAAAACGGTAAATTATCCATGCACTTATCCCACACCGTACTTTCTTTGAATTATTTCAGTTTTTTGAACATTAAATCCTCCCATGGCTTCTATTTTGCTCCGATTTGAGGTTTCTTGGTTTTATAGGACCATATTGATGCCCCGCCTGCAAACCAGACAATGGAAGAC
>CM055083.1:6144964-6149214 GCA_029204045.2 Tillandsia leiboldiana
CATGAACATAGTAACCATAATAAAACGAGTGTCCACCTGCGACACTCGTCGCTCCAAAAGGTATAAGTGCCGATACACGTGTAGAACATTGGGTTAGTCATCAACTCATAAGATGTCATAAGGGAACACAATAAGGTGCAAGATCAGATATTATCAGTTCACCAGAGTTCCTGACTCCAAGTCGGGGTACCAATCTCTACCCGTAAATCATCCTGAGTACGAGATTCCTCTACGAACTCCTGTAAATACCCCGGACCTGCCCAGGGTCCACTAATAGCACAAGTTCTACTTTACCGAACCCACCTTCCGACTTCAAAAAGCCGCCACGATCACTCCCAATATCTCTTAATATGGTGCAACATAATAATAAAAAAAAATGCAACAAAGGGGTTCTAAGAGTGCACCCACCTCAAGATGCCTCGACCGGAACACTCAGAAATGACTTGCGTCCTCGCACGACTCCCGGACCTAAAAAGGAAAACCCCAACAAAAACATAACATCAATAAGCTAAACCGTGTCCTGCGAAAAACCGTAGCCCCGAACCCTGTCCAGAAAAAGACGGAGAACACCAAGACACACCCAGACGCGGTGCAAGAACAGCGCGGCGCAAAGACAACGCGGCGCGGTGCATGCGGAGCAGCCTCGCGCGGGCGTGCAAGGGGCGCGGCAGCAGCGGCTGCCCCGCGCGGGCACAACCCTGCGCGGGTGCGCATGGGGCGCGGCAGCAGTGACTGCCCCGCGCGGGTTGCCTCCCCGCGCGGGCGATCGCAGCGCGGCAGCCACAGCTGCCCCGCGCGGGCACCAGCCCCGCGGGGGCGCGTGCGGCGCTTGCAGCCGCGCGCGGGTCTTGTCCCCGCGCAGCTGCAAGCGACGCGGCGCAACGCTGCCGCCCTCATGCAGTGCGGTGCGCGGCCTTCAGCGGCGCGCGGGTAGCGCGCGCCTCAGCCGCGGGGAGGTAGCGAGGCGGCAGCGCGGCGACGGATAGGGCATCCTAGCGTCGCCCAAACGTCAAGACCGAAAACGCAAAACCCAAAACCTAAAACACGAAACGACGAAAACGCGGGAGAGATAAACGCCGCCAACCTTGCTCTAACGGAGAAGACGTATAACGACCCGGCCCACTAGCAATAATAACTCGTTGGGCCGAAACCACAGCCCAAAATGCTTAAGCCCAGTTATTATTACTAGTGTCCAAGTCTCATATAAACCCAATCACAAATCCATCCACATCCGATGTGGGACTAATGGGGGCGTCACAGACTCCTCCCGTTTAGGCCTGACGTCCTCGTCAGCCCAAACACACACACACACAAGCCCAAGATCACCAGGCGATGTGAGACTCGTCTCGCTAGCCCTGTCATCTAGACCCAGGCTCAGCCGAGACTCATCACACACTTCCGGCTGGTTATTGGCTCTGATACCAAATATAACGACCCGGCCCACTAGCAATAATAACTCGTTGGGCCGAAACCACAGCCCAAAATGCTTAAGCCCAGTTATTATTACTAGTGTCCAAGTCTCATATAAACCCAATCACAAATCCATCCACATCCGATGTGGGACTAATGGGGGCGTCACAAGACGCCCCGATCTCGTTCCTCGCGATAGTGAGAATCCGGATCCGCTCTCCGTTGACGGTGACGTTTCATTCCCGGCCTCCGGCACGTTGATGGAAGAACCGATCTCTTTTTCTCTCTTTTCTTTCTCCCCTCCCCGAACGGGTTAGCCGTTCTTGAGAAAATAATAAATAATTAAATAAAACATTATCTTCTTCTACGTACAAATCCCAAAATTCCGGTAAAAGGGATTCTCCAACCAACTTCTTGATAAGAGTGCCACCTAACCCACATTCTAAAACAGCCGGCGCGGATTTTGATGCACCAGGGTCTTAACTGGTTCGACTTATCCTATCATACCCGTTAACACAAAAGACTCATTCCGGGAGATCCGTAAGTCGGATTTCAGATTCGATCGCTTTGTCATTCTCCGTTTTCCGAGCTCCACCACAGAAAAATACTCGCAAGCACAGAAGATCTACCCTAAAAAGTCGTGGCACTACAATATATATATATAGAATTCGGCTACTTACTATTAATAGTACCAAGCCATTGGTACTATCAAGTTTTCTATCCTTAAATCAATCCCTTTAATCATTTTCACCCGTTAGATTTTACTATTTTCCCAACCACATATTAAACCCAAGGGGCACACTATCATCTCAACCACATATTTTTTAATCTAAGGGTTAAAAACTTAATAGCAGCAATAACTGGATACTATTAATAGTATTCCAGCCCTAGCTCTCTCTCTCTCTCTCTCTCTCTCTCTATATATATATATATATATAATATATATATATATAGAGAGAGAGAGAGAGAGAGAGAGCTAGGGCTGGAATACTATTAATAGTATCCAGTTATTGCTGCTATTAAGTTTTTAACCCTTAGATTAAAAAATATGTGGTTGAGATGATAGTGTGCCCCTTGGGTTTAATATGTGGTTGGGAAAATAGTAAAATCTAACGGGTGAAAATGATCAAAGGGTTGATCTAATGGTAGAAAACTTGATAGCACCAATAACTTAGTACTATTAATAGTATAGTAGCCGGACTATATATATATATATATATATATATATATATATATATATATATATATATATATATATATATATATATATATATATATATATATAGTTGTGCTGGAATATTTTCGATAGCAAACAGGCTCCGTTACTACCGAATTGTTTTCGATGATGGAGCTTTTAAATCAACAATCGGTACTGTTGAATATGATCTATACGATTTGAAGTATTTAGAAACCAAATTTCAAATTATTTTGACATCATTAACCTAATGATTAAAGAATTACAAAATTTATAATTTTAATGGTCCATATGAGGCATTTTCTCGTTTATCGGTGTAAAAAAATCTAAATCAATTGAATTTTGATTAGAATTTTTTTTACACGATTTAAAACAAGATCTATAATCTTAATCTTGATTACAAAACTTCTACCATCACTTTTTGAAGGATATTTATTTTCAACCTTTCATTTTTGTGTCTGCTTGATGGACAAGAGAACAATAACGAAAAAATATGAAATTTTTGTGTCTGTTCATGTTTAATGGTGCGATCGTCGATTTGAAAATTCCATCATCGAAAACAAATCGGTATCAATGGAGCCAGTTTGCTACCTATAGTATTCCAGTTCAACTATATATATATATATATATATATATATATATATATATATATATATAGTCCGTATAGAGTCCGGCTACTATACTTGTACAAGTACCGAGCAATTGGTGCTTATACGTTTCTACCGGTAGATTTACCCCTTTGACTAATTTCATATCTTAGATTATTCTATTCCAACAACCACTCACTTAACCCAAGGGGCCACTATCATCCTAACTACACATCTTTTCATCCAATGGCTAAAAACCTACAAGCACCAATAACTGGGTACTTTTAAAAGGATAGGAGCTCAATTATATATATATATATATATATATATATAGCGTAGAGCTACTATACTCTTATGAGTATAACCCCTTTTGTACTTATAACTTTTCCGCCGTTGGATGAAGGGATGTGCGGTTAGGATGATACGGGTCCCCCTAGGGTTTAGCGGGTTGTTAGTGAAATAGTATAAATCTTAGGGACTACTATAATCCTAACCGCACATTCTTCATCCAAGGGCCGAAAACTTATGAGTAGGAAGGAGTTTTACTCATAAGAGTATAGTAGTTGGACTCTCTCTATCACGCCCTGGGGTCGAACTGCGACCCGGGCTCGCTAACAGATTCACCACCTATACGAAAATCCCGCATAGGCGAAGCGTCCAACCTGCAAAGAAAGATCTACTACCGCTAAACAGATATCAGAGCTGTAAAATAAAACTGTTATAAAACTCAATCCAACACTGTACAATTGGAAATAAAGATACAATATCCATCTCCTAAAAGAATGATCAAATACAAAATTCTCAGATACAATAACCCAGAACTCAACAGGGAGGGTAACCTGAAATAATACATCAGTGTATAGGCTCTCAGTACAAGTCATATCCTCACTACAATAATCTCTCAAAAGCAGAAATAAAACTAATCTACTGACTGTACTACAAATCTCCAATGTGGGGGTACAGCTACTCTCCAAAGATAGGTAGGGATCTAGCTCGCGACTCCCTCGCCTCGAACAGCAACAGCAGAATCAGCATCTCCCACAGATGACTCTGCAAAA
>CM055083.1:6149329-6307800 GCA_029204045.2 Tillandsia leiboldiana
AAAAAAAAAGGAAGAAAAAGAAAAGAAAAAAAAAAAGAAAGTCAACATAAACCCAAAACCAATTCGGATGATTTCTTCAGACATCCGAACTTAGGTTAAGTCAAAGTGAATTCGGATCCCAGATATAAATCAAAGCGGATTTCCTTCAGATCCCAAGTCAGAAAAAAAATAATAATGGGACTTCTTCGGATCCCAAATAATTTCTTCTTCGGATCCCAAATAATTTCAAAAATAGAAACTTCCTCGGATCCCAAATAATTTCAAAAAAAGGGAATTCCATAGGACCCCACATCAAAATAAAATAACGGTATTTCTCCGGATCCCAAGATAAAATTAGAAAAAACTCCGGATCCCAAGATAAAATTAGAAAAATTTTCTTCGGACGCCAAATAAAATAAAAGGGGATATTGAAATAGGAATTTCTTTCCTAAGTCTGATTCAAAAAGGACTAATAAATGAACTCAATAATGCTCACCCCATATGAAGGCCTCGAACATCCACATATGACATAAGACCCAATCCATATACGGATCCCAAATGCAATCCACATACGGATCCCAAATCCAATCCACATATGACATAAGACCCAATCCATATACGGATCCCAAATCCAATCCACATACGGATCTCAAATCCAATCCACATATGACGTAAGGCCCAATCCATATACGGGTCCCAAATTCAATCCACATACGGATCTCAAATCCAATCCACAGATGACATAAGGCCCAATCCATATACGGGTCCCAAATTCAATCCACATACGGATCTCAAATCCAATCCACATATGACATAAGGCCCAATCCATATACGGGTCTCAAATCCAATCCAAACCCACATATGACATAAGGCCCAATCCATATGCGGGTCCCAAATCCAATCCACATACGGATCTCAAATTCAATCAACATATGACGTAAGGCCCAATCCATATACGGATCCCAAATCCAATCCACATACGAATCTCAAATTCTATCCACATATGACATAAGGCCCAATCCATATACGGGTTCCAAATCCAGATCATATGTGGGCACTGAATCAAATCCACATATGATATAGGCTCAGTCCACATACTGTCCCAAATCCAGTCCATATACAATATAAGCCGATTCACAAATAAAACCCAAAACCCACTCAATCTCATCGCCTTAACATATAATTAAGGCAAAATATATCCAAACCGACTAGATTCTAAATCATATACTTAGAATTTAGTCAAATCAAATTTGATCGGGCTCTAACCCATATACTTAGAGTTCATCCAAACCAACCCAACTAATCCTAATACATATACTTAGGGTTAGTCAACCTCTCACTCTAGCACATATAACTAGAGTGAGAAACATATCAAACTCGGCCAATCCTAATACATATAGGACTTAGCCACCTCCTACTCTCGAGTAGCATCAAATCCGACCCACCTCAATATATATCCTTGGGATTTGGTCATGATTCCACTTTGGAACATACGCCAAATATGGAATCAAATATAATTGGACTCTAATACATATACTTAGAGCCAATTGAATCCAATTAAACTCTAACACATATAATTAGAGTTTAATATCGACTAGTCCTCAACACATATAAGCAGGATCAAGTCAATTTCAAACCCAGCTAAACCCTAACACATATACTTAGGATTTGGTCAATCATTAGGATACGATTTATTCTATCCTCCTCACAAAGGTCTCTTAATCGAAGGTGCCCCAATCACACGGGGGTAATTAACAATAGATGCTTGCGTCTATTGGAAGTCATGGATCCGCAATACCTGATACCCACATACATCCAATCATATACAAATATCCATCTGAATCGCGAATACCATCCCACGGGAATCCCCAGAGGTAAACCGCGCGAGATGAGTCATTCGAGATCGCAGACAACCATGCCTCTATCTAAATGCTCAATGGGTGATACAGATGAAAAGATATGCAACTAATCGCACCCAACCGAACTGACTACCTCATAGGGTCCAGTCAAGCCTGCGCCCACCTACTGCCACACATCCACAAGAGGACGGGACTTACGTAGGGTGTCTGTGACTGCCAAAACTGGCCCAGCCAGAGGGACCGCGTCGATAAGTCGCGATATAAAAGTAATAGGCCCACTCCGGACGGGGCACTCGAGGGGCGCGACCCCACTGAGGAAAAAGGTATCCGCGCATCTCTGTCGAGCTTAAAGTGGCTCCTGCAGGCTATAATCAAAATCCACGCTCACTCTCAGAACGGAAGGACTCAAGATCCTCAAACATCTCGCACGACGGTCGGAGTACTCACGACGACTCAGCTAACCAGCTATTATGAATCTCGAGATACCAACGAACTCAACCAACTCGTGGCACAAAACGCACTGGCTGGAGATTCTCCACAGCCGGGACCACCGTCGACCCAAACGGCTCCCAAAACGAAGCACCCAACTCGCCACGCTAAACACACAGGCTGGAGGTACTCCACAACAGGGATCGACCCACAACTCAGGGCTAACAAGACTGGTCGGATGACACTCAGCGACCCGGGACCACCGTCAACCCAAACGGTTCCCAACAACACTAGCACAGGTCTAAACTCAACTACCAGACTCTCCTCAGCCCCTAGGCACGAGTGCAACAATGTCCCACAATAACCTGACTACTCGGCCTACTACCTGGGCGAGGAAAATCTATGTCCAGGAAAAGATGCAAAGTGTGGGATATCTAAAGTATAAAAGAACCTAGCCCAAGTGAAGGTTCTCTACTAGTCTGGTTAAACAAGCAACATATGACGGGGTGCTAGGTCAAGTTCGAATAATAGCATTTAAATAAACTGAACATAAATAAGGAACATTAACGGATATAATCACCAAAAATCAAATCAAATAAGCCTCATCTCCCTAAACATGCTCTCAACTAGCATAGGTGAATAAACCATTAAATATATATAATATCTCGAAGGTACCCAACATGTACAATAAATCATGTAAGCCTCAATCCACATGAACTATATCATTCTTATGCTTATATCTTAATCTTATAGGTTGTACATTAAATTATGCATGCTATCAATCCCATAGGGGAACACTGCTCCTATGTAAGCTCTCAATTACCATAACATGGATGACAATATCATGCAAGCTCTCATTAATATAACATGAATATCATAATTTGCAATTTCTCAAGCAAAATACCAATACCAAGCTCACATCTCAACCAAATATAAGTACACTAACATGCATGCATTCTATCAGATAGAATTAGAGAACCGTCCACCGGTTCTGGAGACGAAGCAACCCACCTGAATCGCTTTCCGTAGGCAAAACCGAAGTCGGTGAAATGCGCAGTCACTCACTTACAAAATTCGCCGAAACTGCACCCTCGGCACTCAGTCGCACAAGCCTCTGCTCAAACCAACATCGCAGCCAACAACACACTAATCAATACCCCACACATACAAAACAACGCTTGCTGTTTTTACAGTCCAGCAAAGAGAAAGGGGATTTTCACCTGCGTGCAGTCCTCTAAAAAATCTAGAAAAAATTACGGTTGCGATTCTCGCGATGAGTAGATGCGAATCGTGTACTTATACACCTTATTCCGACACCTTTAGGCCAAGATACAAATAGAACATCGCGGTAAGCCAAACTATCCACAATCGCAAATATGCGGAAAATTAGTTCCAAAGAAACTTAAATATCACCTTTGAAGAGTCCTCCAAAAATTCCAATAAAAATACAGGTGCGTTCCTCTCGAAGCGTAGATGTCGATCGAGTCCTCATACGTCTCGTTCCGATGTCCGTAGGCTGAGAAATCCCAACAATACTCCACCGCTGTCCAAAACCTCACAGCGGTACAAGGGGTCAAAAGATACCTCGGGAACCATGCCAAAAACTCAAAATGAGACGAAGTGATCAGTACAGAAATCGAAGGCGTACCTCTCGTGAACATGCTGCCGCAAAAATCTGCTCAAAATTCCATTGGAGTAATCCAGGGGGTCTCGCGGGCTGAGAAGCGACGGTGGAAGCCAAAATCCAAGAAGCATCGAAGTGCGCCGCGTCGCAGAAAACGCTGATGTCGCGGCCTCCAAAAAATCTGTAAATCCCTCACAAGATGGAGCACAAGAAGAGGAACAATAATGCTTAAGGGCTCTGTCGCAGGGGAGCTCGAGAAAGGGTCCGAAAATGCAGCCAAAGGGGGCTATTTATAGCCAAAACAGAACAATTCTCAAAATTCCATCCATGTCCCCACTTTCGGGCGCCCGAAACTGTTTCGGGCGCAAACAGTGCCGCACAGTAGCCCGATCGCCAGCCGTCCATCCAGCGCTCGGATTCACCTCGTTGCGCCACGTGGCCCCGCACAGCAAACAGCGGGTTCGACCGACCCGCTCGCGACACGTGGCCGCGCCCAGGCGCCCGCTTCCCCGCGTCAACGCCTCGGTGGGCGCGCCCACGTGAGCGCACGCCGCGCTGCCGGCGCCTATGCCGCGCACGTGTCCCGAGGCACCTGCCGCCCGCTCCGAGGACCGCGCCCAGTGCACCAACCAATCCAAAGATGCCACGTGTCACTACGCGCCAATGGGAAGATGCCACGTGGCACACCATCCACGCTGCACCGCGCATGCTCCGTTCCTTGCGTGGACCGAGCGTACGAGAGCCGACCAACCGGGAGCCGCCACGCGTCCTTTCCCCGGTGCACGCCTCGCCCCGTGGACCGAGCGGTCCGCGCCTCTGCCCGCGCCGCTGCCCGCCGCCTGCCCGTCGCCGTCGGAACAGTAACCATTGCCTCGAAATTCGTGCTTGGGCATCCGGGCTCCGAAAAATACAAGTAAATAGTCCATTTCCATCGTTTTCGTGCGCTGAATCCAAATCTGATGTCCGTTTTTCCCAATTTCACTTCTAAAATTTGTCGAAGGCATCCGGTTAGGCAAACTTGCTCCCGTTTTTCGTACTGAATCCAATTCTTAGGTCCGATTCGCGCACAAACACCTCTAACACAAAGCAAAGGCCTCCAGAAGTTGCCAGACACACTGCAAAAGCTCTGTGGAGATTCGAGTCATCACACACACACACACACACACACACACACACACACACACACACACACTCTCTCTCTCTCTCTCTCTCTCTCTATATATATATATATATATATATATATATATATGGTTCGGCTATTATACTCTTATGTGTAAAATCCTTTTGTACTCATAAGTTTTCATCCCTTGGATGAAAAAATGTGCGGTTAGGATTATAGTAGTCCCTAGAATTTATACTATTTTCCCAACAACCTAGTAAATCCTAGGGGGACCACTATCATTCTAACCGTACATTGCTTCATCCAAGGTTAAAAAAATTATTAGTATAAAGGGGTTTATACTCATAAGAGTATAGTAGTCCTACGATATATATATATAGTAGGACTTGTATGTTTTAGAAGCACGGAGCCCTCTACAGTTCCAAATTATTTTTAATGTTGGAACTTCCGAATGGACGATCGGCTCAGTTAGACTAGATCAAGTCTAACGGAGTTGATCGTCCATTCGGAAGTCCCAACATTAAAAACAACTTGGGCCCCGAGTTTCAAAAAGCACAGTATTTTTTTTTTTTTTTTTTTTTTTTATAATTAGAGTTTAAAAGTTGAAATTCAGGGCGTGAACAAACCGACACATGCATAGGGAATCCTCTGTCCACACGGACAGAGTCTCTCCTATACATACACGGCTAGGCAAGTATAATGATACAATCAGAAGTGCAACAAATACTAAAATAATTGAACAAACTCATTAAACAAGTTGTCAAGTAAAAAAAGTACACCACAAAATCTTTCTTTGAAGGTGTGAGTGTGAAGCCAACTCAAAAAGTGGTTTGTTCATAACCTCTACAGCTACATACATCCACATGACATAACGGTAGATCCAAATCAAACTAAATTGTAAATAGGCACTGCACTGGTTAGCTGTGGCTGACATAGGGGACAACTCTATCGTGGCAGCTCTCAAGATCGTCCCGACATCCCAGCACCTGACTGACCTGAAAAAATGGTCACCAAAAGGTGTGAGATACAACATAAATGTATCCCAATGGGTACGACGGGTTGAGAAATAGCAAGTCGTAACCTACTGGATACAATAATTAGCGGATAGTAAGAGCAGGATATAATCTCAAAGCTGAATGACAAAGTACTGATACTGAAAATAGGCATGCTGAAATGAAAACAGGGGTACTCATAAATGAAGCTAATCATACTGTAACTGGCAAACAGATAATTCTGGTCAATCTCAATTAACAATAGATACTGATCATGCTATAGAACAAAACAAGTATAATAATCCATAAGTATCAAAGCTGTAATGAAGAATACTAATAATCACGTGCCAGTCATGCTAAATAAATGTTGAAGCAACAATAACAATAAGTCATGCATCAATGTCAGAAATAGAGTACCCAATCATCTGCCACTATTGGTCACGAGGACCTCAGGCGAATGCCAAGGCTGGCACGTTAGGCTGATATATAACCCGGCACCAACGTGCACTCAGGGGCACATGTGTCCGCCACTATCGTCCACTATGTGCAGCTTGGGGCTCACGGGTCGCCACTATTGACCACTTTACCGGTAAAGAACACTAATGTGGGGATCAATCCACAGGCGTACGTGAAATAAACAGCTAGTGCTATGGCGGTCACAATGCTGATACTCAAGCTCACGGTCTAAAGACCGAACAATCAGCATAAAGTTGAAAAATTCCTGTCGAGATGCTGCTGAAAGTTGTAATATTAACTGATGCTGTATAACTGAAGCTGTATAACAGAAACTGAATGACTGAAGCTGAATAATTGAAGTTGACTCCTATTCTAACATACAGTAAAAGAATAGGAAATGCTGATATACTGAGCTAATGACTAAGCAACATGTCATATGTCCAATGTATATATATGCTAATCATGCAAAACAGAAGAGTAGTAAACTACTATATTGGAAGAAAGGCAGAAAAGCTCAAGGAATGGGACCAGGGCTTACAACAATCACAAGGGTCCGACCGAATACGGTATCCCATAGGTAACGATATGATAAAGCCCGGACCGAAGCACCAACCTCAACGTAGGCTGTGATGACCCGGATCTCCTCAGAGCTTTTGCAGTGTGTCTGGCAACTTCTGGAGGCCTTTGCTTTGTGTTATAAATGTTTGTGCGCGAATCAGACCCAAGAATTGGACTCAGTGTGGAAAACGGGAGCAAGTTTGCTTAACCGGATGCCTTCGACAAATTTTAGAAGTGGAATTGGGCAAAACGGACATCGGATTTGGACTCAGCATGCGAAAACGATGAAAATGGACTATTTACTTGTATTTTTCGGAGCCCGGATGCCCTAATACGGATTTCGAGGCTTGGGTTACTGCTCCGGCAGCCGGGGCAGCGCCGGCGGCGACGGGCAGGCGGCGGAGCACGGCAGCGTGGCGGCGGGGAGCGGCTGCGGGCAGAGGCGCGGGCCGCTCGGTCCACGAGCTTGGCGTGCACCGGGGGGGAGGACGCGTGGCGGCTCCCGGTTGGCCGGCTTGCGGGGCGCAGTCTACGGAAGCGAGCGGGGAGCCGTGGATTGAGCTGGAATGCTATTAATAACAAACTGGCTCGGTTGCCATCTATTTATTTTTTCATGAAATCTAGTGGTAAGAAAGTAGGGGGTGAGAGAGTAGAATTTTCATGAGTAATTATTGCTTGTAGAGTATTGAGTAGCTAAAGAGGTTGAATTTGGAGGAAATAATTATTCTCTACAGTGTTATAGGTAGGTTATAATTATTGTCTTTATTATCTAGAGTATTGAATATAGAGATTGAGATGATGGAAATAATTATAACCTAAAAGTGAGTAGGGAGGTTGAGAGAGAGAGAGAGAGAGTGAGAAAGAGTGAGAGAGAGAAATTAGAAAAAAAAACAGAGAAATTGGAAGAGAGAAAAGAGCTAAAAGAATGAGAGTTCGACATATCAACATCGACAAACTCACAATTTATATATTTATATATTTAGAAAATAAAATAATTTCTTGGATCAAATATAAATTATAGTACATTCAAATAATAAAGAAAAATAGGGAAATATTTTTGGGCTCCTTCAATATTTAACTGTAAAAAAAAACCAACTGAAATTCTACAACGATATTAATTTTCTAAAAAAATAAAAAATTAAGTGGTCGTGGAGCACGTCGAGGTCAAGCTCGATTTCTTCCCTCGGAGGAATTAGGGGATTCCCAAGAACTCGATCATAGAAGGCAACAGTGGATTGGGTTAGGCTGGGATTTGGTCTGAATCGACTTGAGCCAAGCCAAGTGGGGCGCCAACTCAGCCTCGAAGGAGAACCTAAGTGAAGGTCGTCAAAGAGCCTTCATCCAAACTTCATAAGCTCGATCTTAGCAATGCTTCTCGGACGACACGGTCGGCGTCGGAGCGAAGGCGTTTGCGAAGATGGGAGACATGGTCGGCACTGCAACATCGTGTGACTCAGTTTCTAGGTAGAGAGGGGAAGAATATAAAATCTAGTGTGGAGAGAGAAGAAAGAGAGAGAGAGAGAGAGTAGGAGGGAGAGAGATTAGGATTTTTATGAAATCTAGTGGTAAGAAAGTAGGAGAGACAGCAAAGTTTTTATGAATAATTATTGCGAGTGTTGAGTAACTAGAGAGGTTGAATTTGGAGAAAATAATAATTTTCTATAGTGCTATAGATAGGACATAATTATTGTCTTTATTATTTAGAGTATTGAGGGAGGTTGAGAGTAAGTGAGAGAGAGAAATTAGGAAAAAAAGAGGAGAGAAATGGGAGAGAGAAAGGCGCAAAAAGAATGAACGTTTGACACATCAGCACCAATAAATTCATGATTTATATATTTGTATAGATTTCAATATTTAAACCAAAATCTACTGATAATGATTTTATAATTTTATTTTGGCTAAAATACAAAAAAATTAAATACTTATTTTTTTACTTTTCCCTTTAATTTTTAAAACCTTACATTTTACTTTTTTAAAAAATTTTAAAATAATTTTAGGCTCTGTTTGGTTGGGAGTAACCCCCGTTATCCTCCAATTCTTGCCAAACAAGAAAAAGAAAACATAGGGATAAAGATTTAAAATATTCTCAGCTTAACGGGTTATTCCAGAATAATCAGTTAATTTCTATTCCACCTTCTCCCTGGAATAAGGTTTATATCTAGGGACAATAAATGGTTTTTTTTTTTTTTTTTTTTTTTTTTTTTTTTTTACTTTACCTTATCTTCCTATCTGAGACTGTATTTACTAAAATATACTATTTACTAATTATATTTACTAATTTTATTTAATAAAATATAATATAAAATATAAAAAATTATTTTATATTTTGTTTACTAATTATGTTTATTAATTATGTTTATTAATTATCATTTACTAAAATATACTATAAAATATAAATAATTATTTTATTTAGATAAGATATAATTTATTAACAATTAAATTGCTATTTTAATTAATTTATAATAATTAAAATTAATTTATATATATATATATATATATATATATATATATATATATATATATATATATATATATATATATATATATATATATATATATATATATAAGGTAAGGATAAAATTGGTATTTTAATAAAAAATTTATCATCTCTTTTTACTATTTTTTATTATTCCATAATTTTAACCAAACATAAATTTTTTTATTCCAGAGAATACCAACTTTTGAACCAAACGTAATTTAACTTTTATACTTGATTATTCCAAAATAGCAAATTATTTCAGGTATAAAATAAATTTATACCTCTTAAATTTATATCCGAACCAAACGGGATATTAGATAATTACTTTGTTAATAAAAAGAATAAAATAATCATATTACTCTTACTTATAAATTTAAATTTTAATATATTTTTTTCATTTCGCCTTTTTATTTTCTATATATACCCTTTTAATCTTCTCCCCAGCATCACCGCCTACCTCAATTCGTCCTCCAACTCGTCCTCTTCTCCTCAACGGTCACGACCAGACTACCTTAGTCTCCCCTCCGCCGCCGCCGCCGCCGCCGCCACTCGTGGAAAACCACGCCGTTGACAAGTCATCTCTCTTCGTCTCCCCACCTGCATTGTGTGGCGCCTCGTCGAGTTCGCCCGCGACCTCCACCCTAGGTATTTCAAGCACAACAACTTCTCTAGCTTCGTCAATCGATCGATTTCGTAGACCTCGATCCCATTTTTCGGCTTCTAATTTGGATCTAGTGTGATTTTTTGACAGGGATTTAGGTAGATTGTGCGGGATCGGTGGGAATTCTCCAACGACTGCTTCGAACGAGGCGAGCGGCGCCTCCTTTGCGGCATCCATCACCGAAAGATCAACCCTCCGCTCATCGTCCTCTCCTTCGAGCTTGGCGCTTTCATGAGTTTAGTGCTCAGTATGTATTTCTAGTATCTCCTTTGACAGCATATGTTCACTGTTGCTACTCACATATCTATTAGTTTGTGATTTATTGTTTTATTCTGATTCTGATTATTCGACTAGTTTACCCTTCTCTATTGAACAATCAAAGAGATTCTTTTAGTTTAAATTTCATTCACTGATAGTTTTTTTTTTTTTTTTTTTTTTTTTTTTTTTTTTTTTTTTTTTTTTCCTTCCTCTTTTTATGTTCTTTTGGTTTATTATTTCCAAAATTTTCTAATTTAGTCATTGAAATCTCTTTTCCATTTTAAAGGCTGTATTTATCATTCAGCATTTCTTTGAAGTTGAGGATCGCTTACAACAAGCTGGAATCTGATCTTTCCGGCAATAGAAAGACATTCAAAGAACTTGAAGACATCTTAAGTTGAACAAAGGGACAACTCGAAGAAAGGCAGGCAGGAATCAGTAAGTTTACTTAGAGGACTTATTAAGTTTCAATTTGGATTAATTTGATGCAGAAATCATAAAGTTGTAGACCCATGCATGTACTACCTCTGATACTAAAATTATTTGTCTTCTTCTCTTCACTCTTTGGTTTTAGAATCAAATACATCATTATAATAGTTGTAAATTCGCATGTTTTCATTGAATTCGATCATATATAATAGCTATATGAATAGGAGTTTACAATTTTGAATGTTTGATCATATACGGACGGTAGCTGTATGAATAGGAGTTTTAGAATTGAATACATCACAGTTGTATGTTTTCATTGAATGTTTTCGTTGAATGCTTATAGATTCACATGTTTTGTACAATTATATTTGGAATGTAAGAAGTTTGCCATAAGTAGTTTCCTATTTGAATGAATCACATAGCCCATAAGTAGTTCCCTATTTTAATGAATCTCATGTCAATTCAACTTTCTTTCTTTCTTTAATGAAATCATATTTATTTATTTATTTTCATATTATTGTTCTTTAATAAGTACTTATTTGTCTGTTTCCATTTAAATTTTTTAGTTCTGTCTTCAAGTTTGCCACATCCTTACTCATCTCAGCAGTCGGCATCTATTGTTGGCACTAATGAACCATATGATGCTCAAGAGAAAGATGAAACAATTGATAATAATGATGTGGAAGAGATTGAAAATGAACTAGAAGGAAAGAAAAGTTGTAAAAAAAATTTCTAAGGTTTGGGAATGTTTTGAAGTAGAAGTTCTTGAGAAAAAAACTGTAGTGAAAAAGATCAGATGCACATATTGTAAAAAGAAGTATTCAAAGCCAAAGACGGGCACCACCACACAACTAAAAATGCATATGAATGAGTGCTTTTACTTGAAAAATCAGCCTTAAGATCAAGTTTTAATCAATTTTACACCGAGTGAAGCTCTAGATAATAGGGTAGGATTTCCATTTGTCTACAGTGGCCCTAGTGCATCTTACAACAACTTTAAAATTCGAGAAATAATGGCTAAGATGATTATATTTCATGAATATCCATTTACGATGGTTGAGCACACATGGTTCAAAATATTGTATGAGGCATTGAATCCTAACTTTCAATGTGTTAAATTAGGATGTGTCAAATTTAATTATGTTGTAACTTTTATTTAGGCAATGTGTTAAATTTTGATGGGTTTTGAATTATTATGTTGCGATTTACTGTATATTGGTTTCTTTCTGCCTACTCTTTGTTGTTAATGTTTTTTATTTTAAAATACATTTTAAATTGTAGTAGTATTGTAATGTGTTTTTATTTGGACAATGTGTTATAGAGTAATAGATTTTGTATTGTTGTGTTTACTTGTAAATTGTTGTGATTTGTTGCAGATTAATTTATTTTTCTATCTATTCTTTATTGTTAATATGTCTTTTACATTTAAAATGTATTTTAATTTCTAACCTAGCTAACGAGTCGAACATAAACATGAACCAACGAGACGAGTCAAGAGCTATCGAGCTAACAAGTTAAATGAATTAACGAGGTTGCATTGATTAATCAAGCTAATGAGCAGACCACGAGCTAGATTGAATAAATTGCGACTTGATCACGAGCTGGACTTTTCGAGCTCGTCACGAACTCGAGCTGAGCACTAGCCGGCCTTCAACACTTTCGAGCCGAGCTTGAGCTGGGTCTAGCTTGCCCATGTTCAACTCATTGATAGCCCTATTACATACACCATTACACCCTTGATCTCTCTTTCGACTTTTTTAATAAAAGGGATAATGTCTAATATACCCTCAAAACTTCAAAAATATATTATTTATCTCTGGAGGACCAAAATATCCTTGTTGATTTTAAAAAATTCCTTCTAATATCCCCATTTTTCCTACGTTTTACTAATGGGATTGGGTTTCAGAAAGGGTATTTTGATAATTTTAGGGTAAATTTGAAAATTTTGAATAGTTGTTAGGGGTAAATAAGCAAAAGCCCCTTTATAAAATAGTCCTTAAAAATTTTATAATTGGTCAAATGACC
The DNA here is from genome assembly GCA_029204045.2 of Tillandsia leiboldiana. Classification (NCBI taxonomy): domain Eukaryota; kingdom Viridiplantae; phylum Streptophyta; class Magnoliopsida; order Poales; family Bromeliaceae; genus Tillandsia; species Tillandsia leiboldiana. Next base: position 6,162,199 of record CM055083.1, read on the forward strand.
CTCCTAAAATTTTATTTGGCTAACTAACACTCTTCTTGCCAACTCTGTGGCATGTTGGATAAAAATGAGAAAGACGGTGAATTGTTCACCGTCTTTAAAAAACGGTGAATTATTCCCTGTTTTCATATTGTTGTCATTGTTTTGTATGGGCTGTGAGGATTTTTTTAAGGTTGTGAGGATTGTATGTGGATTATTGAAATTTCTATTTGATTGTTAGGATTGTACTGATAGGTTGTTAGGATTTTTTGGGTTGTAAGATTGTATGTGATTTATTGGAATTTTTATTTGGCCGTGAGGATTCTATATAAGAAATAGAAAGAAAAGGTGAATCATTTACCACTTTCTATCTAAAGAAAAAGACGTAAATAATTTACTGTCTTTTAAATTTTATTAAAGATGGTGAACTATTCACCGTTTTCTAATTGTTTTTCCACCATGGCACTGAGTTGGACAAAATAGGGTAGGTCATTTGGAAAGGTCCCCTTGACAATAACATTTTAAGTTAATTTTTTATTTGAATTACTCTAATTTGTCTAAAACTTGATAATTTTGTTAACATTTAATTACTTTTTTAGTTATTAACTGAATTAAAATTTATTTGCCAAAAAGAAAAACTATAGAATTAACTAAGAAATTTATGATTTTAAATTTTTTTATAAACATCCAATTTAATTAATTGAGTAAAATACTAAAATCATTCAATCAAAATTTTTTAAAAAATAAAAGCCAAGAAGATTTCAATCAATCAAAATAAAGTTGAGGGGGCACATGAGGTCTGTTACTTAAACTTAATTATTTCAATTTATGAATTTTGAATTGTTACTTTATTTATTAAGCATTTTTTAGGAAGTACTTATATTTTTTTAATACATGTAAATATTTATTTATATTTTAATAGCTGGATTGAATATGTGTCCGGATACTGCATATGCACTATGCGGTGGGTAACCGCATAAAAACCGCATATCATATTTTGGAACATTGGCTTCCATTCAAAACCCTGTTTTGTATCTACTTTCATAATCGTGAAGAGTTTCGTTAACATAATTTGCTTCGGATAGAATCGAAGTGTGGATGTGCATCCTGCCTATTACATTGCTAGCCATCATAGGAAAAATAATTGCCATGAACTCGTCATCACTTTGTTGAATCCTTCTCCAACCACTTAATTCCATGATTTTTATACAAAAATAAAAGCAGTTGAACATATTGAATGGAAAAAGTTGAATATATTGAATATGAAGAGAAAGAAGAAATGATAGGGTTTTTTTTGGCAAATTTTGGATAAGCTATGAGCACTTATAGACGCTTTAATTTTTGAAAGAACTCACGGCTAGTTTTTGAAAAAAAAATAACGGCTAGTTTTTGAAAAACCGGCTGTTTTTCCAATCCTGTGAAAAATATCGTATTTTATCCAAACACTGAAAAATAGGATAAAAAAATCCTAGCGTATTTAGGAATTGGTACCAACCTATTACAATGGAATATAACCCTTGTTTTTAATTTCTGGAGTTGCCAAACAGGTCCTAAATAATGAGATGTGGTTGGGGGCATGCATAAGAAGCCACAATAGAGCAACCCATTTTTTTCCAAGAGTTAGCAGTATATCCAACTCTTTGGCAGTTTATTTTGGTAATCTACAGCCTTATTTTGTATATTCTTTCATAGTTTTTGCTGTCTAGCTCAAATGTAGTTAGTATTCTAGTGTAATTAAGATCTTCTTTCTTATTGATGCGTTAGGAAAATGTCGTGAAGTGTCTCGATCCTACAACACGCATTTCTTGCTCGATGAAGTTGAAGAGGCTGGAAAGGATGTCACACAAAGACAACACACGGGCAGGGTGCCAATCTCGTTAGCGAAGAGCTTAGCTTGCCTTCAAGAAGAATCCTTCACCGTAGACAGGCAAAAGCCCTTGTCGCGGATGGAGCAGAAGAGATTGATCGAGCTCCGGATTAAGAAGAAGGTCAAGGCACAATTTCTAGACGGGAAGTTTCACAATCTTATGGGTAATGTGGTTGCCAATCCCAATTCTCTCCGTGATGCTTACGATATTATCTGCCTTAACTCGAATGTTGATTTGGCTTCTAGAAAACATGATATTTGTTTTAATTCCTTAGCCGGGCAGCTTGAAAGTGGGGATTTTGATATCAAAGGTAGTACCGCAGTGATAATTGCAAAGAGTAGCAGGAAAGAGTGCTTGGTCCTTCCTAGGTTAAGGCTGAAAGTAATTCAAGAAGCAATACGGGTAGTTCTTGAGGTGGTATTTAGGCCTCACTTCTCTAAGATTTCTCACGGTTGCAGAAGTGGAAGAGGGTGCCGATCGGCTCTTAGATTTATCTGCGAAGAGATTGCAAGACCGGATTGGTGCTTCACAGTTCCTATGAACAAAGAGGCTAATGGGATAATCCTTTCTAAGCTCATTTTAGAATTCGAGGAGAAGATCGAAGATTCTCGCTTGATCAGCTTCATCCAGAGTTTGTTCAACGCCCGAGTGCTCAACTTGGTGTTTGGAGGCTATCCCAAGGGGCATGGGCTTCCTCAAGAAGGTGTCCTCTCACCGATCCTTATGAACATCTATCTTGATGCTTTAGACCGTGAATTGTTCAGAATAAGCATGAGATATGAAGCCCTTTGTTCAGATAAAAATAATGTTAAAAATGGTGATGGCTCAAACTTACGCCGCTGGTTTCAAAGGCAAATAAAAGATAGAGATGATAAGAATGAGGAGCAAGCAAATGATGGTGCAGAGACAAGAATATTTGCATGTAGATATATGGATGAGATTTTTATTGCAATTTTTGGATCCAAAGATGTTGCACAAGATGTAAAAACTGAAGTTATAGCTTACTTGAACAACTCACTTTTCTTGGATGTGGAAGACAAAGTGGATCTAATGACAGTCGGTAAAAATTCCTGCAGTTTACAATTTGCCGGTACAGTTGTCCGAACGACTGAAAAAGAAAGTACTGCATTAAAAACTGTGCACAAATTGAAGGACAAGGTCTCGCTTTTCGCTTCTCAGAAGCAGGAAATATGGGATGGTATGAATCTAAGAATAGGCAAGAAGTGGCTTGCACATGGTTTAAGAAGGATCAAGGAATCTGAGATCAAGCAACTCGGTCTAAGCACTCCATTGTTGGATCATATTTCTCAATTTCGTAAAGAGGGAATGAAAACTGACCACTGGTTCAAGTCCTTACTGAACATCTGGATGCAAGATGTTAAAGCAAAAACTAAAGCAAATGAAAACGTTCTTCTGTCCAAACAAATCGCTGAACCAGCACTACCACAAGATTTGAGAGACTCATTCTATAACTTCCAAATAAAGGCCAAAGAATATGTTTTGTCAGAGTCAGCCGCTACCCTTGCATTGCTAAATAACTCCACTACCACTGAAAATATTATTACTAAGATGGAAGCACCTATTAAATGCATGAAAAAAAGCCTTTATCGCTATGGATTGGTGAACATTGAGGGGTTCTCTAGACATGTCTCTGCCCTCGTCTTACAAGACGACACTCTAATCATAAACTGGTTTTCTGGATTAGTTAAACGGTGGCTTAAATGGTATTCTGGTTTTGACAATTTTGAAGAAATTAAACTCTTAATAGTTGACTGTGTTAGGAAATCGTGCATTAGGACATTAGCAGCCAAGTACCGAATGCATGAAGTTTTAATAGAGAAGCGTTTTGAATTGGATCAACATGGAATTCTAACAGCAGATGATTTAGAGACTGAAATGAAATTGATTGGTTGTGACTCTCGTATCTCTCATGATGATGAAGCTTTGATGTATGGTATTTCTCATAGTGGTTTATGTTTACTTTCTTTATCTAGGGTTAGGGTTCCAACTCGTGTAATCAATTGCTTTGTTATGGGATGCATGAATGCTTCACCAAGTATGTACACACTTCATGAGAAGGAGAAGCAACGGTTTCCTGGATGGAAGACAGGTTTCGCGGTATCAATTCATGCTAGTTTGAATGGAAAACGAATTGGCTTGTGCAGCCAACATGTTAAAGATTTGTATCTTGGGAATATTTCACTTCAATCCATTGAGTTTAGTGCTTTGAGTTGATGATTCGCTCCATGTTGATAGTTTTAGTTTGGAGGCTCGCAATGTGTTGCCTGTTGTGTTGCGCTATTGTCCGTAGTTTTGGGTTTTACATGAAATTCAATTTAAAATTTTTTAAGTGAGTTAAAAATTCACTCATCCAAAAAGATCATAGCTGCTGAAGTTTTTTTAAGCATCAACTTGCATGATTAGGGGTTGCTTCAGCGGTAAATTTTACTGTCTGATTTTTCTCTCTGCATTTAGTTAAAAAGAACAAAAACTGTGGAACAAAACAACTGCAATAATGAGTAGGGATTTATTATCAATATAATAAAAAACTGCATTTTTTATGGACATTTGGCTGCAAGACAAGCTCATCTGAAGCTGATTTTTGTCCTGTTTCTTATGCTTCCAAAGCCAAATCATCCATTAAGTTTGTAAATTGCAGATTTTGTTTAAATATTAGTTGTGATTGTTGAAACTGTGTTACTTTGTTGGCTTAGTTACACTTTGATGAACTGCACTCAAGTGTAATTTCCATTGTCTGCTACATTGTTTTATCATTTTACAAATTCCCCGCTGAACAATATATGGTGTTCGCAACAGTATGATAGTTAACTACATTAGTCGAAGGGTCCAGCAGCCATTTCTTAAACATGGAAAAATAAAAGATTCATTCCTCTTATTGATGCTGCTCACTCCAGGAGGGAAGAATGTAGTCTACTGAGGAAGAGTTTGGGATTACGCGCTCTACAGGAACAAACCTGGTCAAAACCTTGAAGAACAAGGTCATTCTCAAGTTAAGGTACTATTTTCTGGAACTATATTTATGGCTATATATACAAGTATTTTAGGGTGCAATACTTTACCTTTGCTTGTGACCTTCAGAAGGTTTTGAGCAATTAGATGACAGGTAGATCTCATTAACATTGATCTTTTAAAGCAATATCAACATTATTAGTTTACTGCTTGAAGAAGAATGTTAGTTTTTTACTTCGACTGTAATTGACTCCACTTTTATTATATTCTGCTGCTTGTTGTGCTTTATGTTCTTAATTAACGTTTTTCCTCTCTTGTTCATGTCCTATTTGTTGTGCCTCAGAGGATAGCTGCTACCTTAAAATTACACCATGGTAGGCAGTGTAGACACGTACCAGAGCTTATATAGGTACAATGGTGGCCACCTGGAAGTGGTTCCAAAAATCTATTAACTCTATATTAATTTCCGATACTTATGCTGATGTGACATTATTTTTTATTTTTGAATTTTTTATTTTTTATTTTTTATTTTATCTACCGTCTTTTTTTTTTTTTTTTTTTTTTTTTTTTTTTTCACTTTTTATTTTCTCATCCGACGTCCTCTCATCTTCTCCCCCACTCTCTTTATTTTCTCACCCGACGTCCTCTCATCTTTTCCCCCACTCTTTTATTTTCTCATCCGACGTCCCCTCATCTTCCCCCCCACTCTGTTTAATTTCTCATCCGACGTCTCCTCATCTTCTCCCCCACTTTCTTTCTCAAACCAGCCTATTCGCATTCTCCCATCCCCCTCTCTATCTCTCTCCCACCCACATGTTCTCTCTACCACGCTCTCGAGGTTTAATCTCTTACAGAAGTCGATGAATTCGAATTCTGAGATATAGGCGGCGGCGACCACCATAGCGGCAGAGGCCACGGCCATTAGCGCCGGGAGTGGGGAGGCCGCAGAGAGCGGCTTTGGGCAAACCGTGACGGGGATCGTGCGCATGGCGGTGTTTTGATATTTCGTCTCAAAAATTTTCTCCCCCAATAGGCCTTCCGAATCTTTGGTGCTCATCTCCAACCTCTTCTAAAAGGACGAGATCCTGGTGAGTTTTTCAAATTCGTCGTAGTATGATTTCATTCCGTAATTTAATATTGGATTAATCTATACCGAAATTTTAGAACAATTTGTTTATATTGTTGTGATAGATTGAATATAAGTTTAGTTATAATAATATCTGCCCGCTGCATCGCGCGGGTCACTACACTAGTACTAATGAAATCGGTCATGAAAAATTTGTTAGGGGCCAAAAAGTTTCAATTATAGGAATTGGAACAAAATATACTCTACAAGCCTGGGTCGGTATAGAGGAGGGTCTAATGCTTCTCTATATTATTATTATTATTATTTTTTTGAGAGAAAGGTAGTATGCTACCCGCTTTGTTTATTTTGAAATAAACTTAGCTGGAAATGTGAAGCAACTAAATTTCGAACTCAGAATCTCGAATATCAAACATCGAATCCTTTGTCACTTCCACTATAAACATTTGATTGCTTCTCTATGTTGATTATTCTAATGTGGGTATTGATTGAACACCTTGGTGAGGCAACGACAGACTGACATGAATATGAGAAGATTGCCGTAAATGTAAAGTAATATTCCCCTTTAAGATAAGGTCCGATGAAGCCAATTTCATGCCTAATGTACTGTACTGGATTTTAACTAAATTGACAATGTACGGATTAAATCATGTTAGAAAGGATTAAAATAGATTTTCAGAGGTTTAGACCAAATTTGGATTGAATTAGAATCAATTCAGATCGAAACTGTACATCAAATCTCAGAAACCTGAGTTTCAGACTAATTCGGATGTTCAGAACAACAGGAGATCGGGCGCCCAAAATGTCTTTCCGATGGTACTTGGGAGCGCTCGGATCATCCAGTGAGTTTTTTTTTTTTTTTTTTTTTTTTTTTTTTTTTTTTTTTGAGAGAAAGTTAGCATGCTAACGACTTCGTTTATTTTTAAAATAACCTAGCTGGAAATATGAAGCAACTAGGTTTCGAACTTGGGTCTCGAATATCAACCACTAAGCTCTTTGTCACTTGCACTAGAGACGGTTGATCATCATCCAGTGAGTTGGTTGGTGAGGAATCTAGGATTCGAACGCTTGGAATACTTTGCGGGTCTCCGGATGTTGTTTCGTACTCCACCTGCGGGCGCCCAGATAACTTTCATGACTTCCAACCCAAGAGCAGATTTTTTACTACACATAGGGTAGGGACGCCTGGAAAAACTTTCGAACGGACCATTGTAGGCGTTCGAATGGACTTCGAATCCTTTCTCCTGAGAGCGTTGGTTGCGCGGCGGAGCCAACGGGCGCTTGATTCCTCGACCGAGCACAGTTACGACGGGTTCGGGTGCCCGAAACCTTGCGTACATATTGTGTTTTATCTGCTTGCAAATAAAAGTTGTTAGCGGTGTTATGTATTATTATCGCACTTCTATATAAACGCTCATCACTAGCCAAACCCTATCCACCCCATTTCTGTCACTCTCCACCTTTCTCTTCTTCTTCTTTCTCTAGAAAGAAAGAAACCCTAGCCACCATTGTTGGAGGGCTTGGAGCTTGGGATCATCTCTTTTGAAGCTTGGAAAAGGTAGAGAGCTTCAAAAGGAAACTCTAGGAGAAAGAGGAAACCATTTTTTCTGAAAAAAAAAAGAAAGAGGAAACCATCTGTCTTACATTTGGTTTGCAATAGAGAAGAGGTTAGTGGATATTTAGGGTTCTAACTTTGATAAAATCATTTTTTAAAAGTTTCTTGATGTTTCAAGAAATGAAATCCATTTTTTTTTGTGAAGGATCAAGCAAAGGGGAGAATATCATCAAAAACGATTTGATTTTTACTAAATATGATTTTACTTGCATACTAGGAAAATTAGAGTTTTGACTTTTTTTTTTTTTTTTTTTTTTTTTTTTTTTTTTTTTTTTTTTTATGATAATGTGACTTACGGCCTGTTTGGTTTGCCTTATATAATATTACATATTATTTCGACATAATCAGATATTTTAAAATTTTGAGTCAGATTACTATTAATGCTACATTAGTGTGTTTGATTTAATACTAAATTACAGAATTTTTATATTTGATTTATTTTATAAAATTCAATAATACTAACAATAAAGGATTTTTTTTTTTTTCAAAATTGCTCTTGTGATCAAATTTAATATTATTTTTTACTAAACTATAATTTAATATAATTTACATTTGAATTTAAAATTTTGAATTAAAATTTTAAATTTTAAAAAATATAAAATTCAATATTTTAATTTAAAATATAAATTTGAAATTTAAAAATTTAAAATTTAAAATTTAAAATTTAAAATACAAGTATAAATTTAAAATTTTAAAATGTCAATTAAAATTAAAATTTTAAAATTAAAATTTAAAATTTAAAATTTAAAGTTTGATAAGTTAAAATGTTAAAATTTAAAATTTAATAATTTTAAATTTTAAAATAAAATTTTAAAAATAACGTATTGGAAGGATTTAAAGGATTGAAGCGCTAAACTTGTAATTTTATATAATATATAAGATAGCGAACCGTTAGTAATACGAGTTACTCATCACCAGCTCGATAATATTTTTAAGATAATCCTACACTATTTGTAATATTATATTACTAACCAGATTACATACCGAATCAACCAAACTTAGTAATTTTGACAAGATTGCCTATAATCCTGAGAGAATAATCCAAATACACCCAAAAAGTAATGTGGCAACTGGCAAGCCTAATCTTTAAAGATTAGTTAGCCATATTAAAATAACTTATGGTTCATATCAAAATAGATCACGGTCCGATTGCATGTATGGGTTTCTAAACAACTATGGTTTTGGCTTTGAATTCGGTTCCGTTTAACTAAAACCACAGTCCAAAGCGAATTCACGAATTCATGAAGATTTTATTTTTAATCCCCATAATCGAATCTATTTGTATTTAACATCAGTTAAAAGTGACCAATTTTGGGAATATATAAAAACCACAATCAAATCTACAAGTCTTGAAGACAATGCCATCCATACGTAGCCTTATTAAAAAAAAAAAAAAATTAATCTAATTTTTTTAAATTTTTTTTTTAATCTAGCCTTATTTTAATAGATTAGAGAAAAAAAAATAACTTAATAATATTTACATAAATTTATATTTTACACTTTAAAAGAAATTATTTCTCTCTTCTTGATTTTTATAATTTTTGTATTATCTTTCGTTTTAAATAAAAAATATTCTTGTAAACAATATTATTATAAAAAATTATTTTATATTATCGATCGAGACATTTTTGACTATTATTTTATTATTTTTATATTATATATATTTTTTAGTTATATCAATTGTGATATTTAGTATAGTAATAATAAAATTAATTATTATAATAATAAATTATTATTATTATCATTATTAAATATTTATTTTTTAATTTTTTTCCTAGTCAGCAGTAAAATATTAATTTTTTCAAGTTTACATTATGCATTAGGTCCAAGTCTTGCATCTTTTATTTCTATTAAAAAAAATCATTTTCTTTTAGCATTGACTAAAACTATGCCAGAATTTATTTAAGATATTAAATATCCATCACAGGTGAGCCATTGGGTTTTCATCTTTAATCTCCATTACAAAAAATTTAAAACTATTTCTATATTAAAACTGTTCCATAAAGATCTGGATTTACATATTGGATATTGGTGATCATTGATATTTTTAAATTCAGATAAATTTTCTACATTTTTTTATCTTATAATCTTGATTTTCAGAACCAATCTATTATACTTTGGATTGCAGAATTTCACTTTCATTCATCGGCCCGGAAGCATATGCTTTATCTGATTCTTTTGAAGGCAACCTCCCTTGCAGCAATTTCCACATAAATTCATTTGCCACATTGCCTGTTTTTGTGGTTGATGACATTCAATTTGTTTTTTTGTTTTTTTTTTTTTTAAAAAAAAAATAGCACGCTATCCCCTTCATTAATAAAAAAATTGAGTTAGGCAAAGAGAGTGAGACAACTAGGCCTCAAAAAAGAAAAAAAAAGAAAAAAAATCGATCACGAAGAATCCGAACGGTTGACGTTCTTCGAGCAAGCATCGCACCCACCAATCTGGCCCCCGACCCTCCCCCACTGCATAGCTAGGCTATTGACCCAGCTAACGACAAGTAGGGGGTCAGTAACTGTATGTTGAAAGATCACTTTATTCCTAATTGACCAGATCGCCCACTAGATAGTCGACTGGCGGGCCAAGTTCACGTTTATCGACCTGGATCCATCTCGAGTCATCAACTTTTCCCATAAGCATTTTGCATCGTCGCCCATGTCCTCATTGCTCAAGTCATCCGACACCTTCCACGTCACAAATCTAGTGTATACGCACTCCGTAAATAGATGATCAACGGTTTCAGGATTAGTGCCACAAAACACACAAAGTGTGTTCCCCGTCCATCCCCTTTTAAATAGGTTGTCGGTTGTCAAAAGTCGTTTTTTGAGAATCAGTCACACAAAGATGTGAACTTTAGTCGGTAGTCGAAGTTTCCAGATTTAATTCGAACAGTTGTCCCTTAAGCCTCCGTCGCTAAGCACGGCATAAGCAGACTTAACAGTAAAAACACCTTTTGCATTCTAGCACCACGCCACTCCATCAGGTCCTTGTCCAATTCTAAAATGCTCCAAAAGTTCATCGAGTTCAAGGCCGTGTCCACTATCGGGGCACCCAGCCGGTCCGTACCCATTAAATTTTTTTCCCCAGATCTTTTTATTACGGTCAAAACACTCACAGATATCTAGCATTTTCTTCTGAGCTCTGTCAAACACGTCAGGGAATAGATACTGTAGTGTTACCTCTCCACACTATCTATCCTTTCATAGATTTATCGATCTCCCATTCCCTAATACATACGACACCCTTTCTTTGAAGAACTCTCTGGTGCTGAGAATATTTTTCCACCATTGCGATGCCGGCCTAAAAGATCGCCCCTCCCAAAGAGGTCTTCTTCGAATGTAGTACAACGATCTAATAAGTTTATTCCATTGGAGCTCCGGCATCGTGAGGAATCGCCACCACCACTTGGTGAGGAGGACATCGTTCACCGCAGTAAGATCCAAAATACCCAAACCACCTTCCTTCCTACTCCTACACACGTTTTTTCATGCAACTAATCACTCTCTCCTAATTTCTTTCGAACCCCCGGTCCAGAAAAAATCCCTTCTAAGGGCCTCTATACGCTTGATGGTCTATTTTGGTGCTTTGAACATAGAAAACAGGTAGAGAGGTAGATTGGTTAGAGTTGCATTGACTAGCGTAAGCTTGCCACCCCTAGATAGCTGCTTCGCCTGCCAGCCATCAATCCTTCTTTGTATTCTATTAAAGACTCCCTTCCAAACCTCTTTTTTCAACGATCTGTCAGACAATGATAGCCCAAGATATTTAGCAGGGAAGGCTCCAACTTTACACTCCAGAATGTTCGCGAGCCTGACTGCCTTGTTCTCTTTTCTGCCTGTGTAGAACATCTCAAATTTTCTCTTATTAACACTGAGACCGGAAGCCCATTCGAATAAGTACCAAATGAACTTGAGGTTCCTCAAAAACTTCTTTCTAGCTGCGCAGAAGAAAAGCGTATCATCAACGTATTGGATGAGGTCAATCTTGCACTCCACAGACGGACCGACCCCTAGGATAAGATTATTTCGAGCCGCCTCTTCAGTCATTCGGGCTAGGCACTCTGCCGCCATCAAGAATAGATAGGGGGAGAGGGGGTCCCCCTGCCTCACCCCTCTCTTAGTCTTAATCCATTTAGTCGATTCCCTATTTACTAGTACCGCCACTTTGGCATTTTCTACACATTATTTTATCCATCCACACCATATGGTATCAAACCCCCACAATTCCATTACTCTACGCAAAAAGGTCCAGCTTATCCTGTCGTAGGTCTTTTCGAAATCTACTTTCACTCCAACCCCATCAAACTTGGTCCTGCTGCTCCACCCTATTAGCTCGCAAGCTGTCGCGAAGGCGTTTGAAATATTCCTCTCTTTCAAAAAAGCATATTTGGTGTGTGAGATCAGATTATGCAGAAATGGTGACAGTCTAATTGCTAGGACTTTAGAGATGATATTCAGTATCCCGTTCAGGAGGCTTATCGGTCTAAAGTTGTTAGCCGTCAAAGCTCATTCTTTTTTGGAAATAAGGCATAAATAAGTGTAGTCGATAGGGCCTGTAAAGCAGCTACCCTCGTGTAGATCCCGAAAAATTCTCCATATATCATCCTTCAGAGTGTTCCAAAAGGTTTGATAGAAGCTCAGAGGGAACCCATCAGGTCCTGGCGCTTTGTCACCTCCGAGCTGAAAAGTTGCTCACCTGATCTCCTTTAGGGTAAAGGGAGCTATCAGACTTAGACGATCCGACTCGGATAGGCGCCGCCTGCGAAAGAGCTCACTCCAGTCCCCGAAGTTAGTTCGGTCGGCGTTCAAAGGAGAGAAAATCTCTTTTAATTTTCGATAAAAATATGATTTTTTTTCCACTTCCGATTGGTATGTACAACCATCAACTTCGACCGTGCCTATCCCGTTAGACCTTTTTCTTCCATTAGCGTAGGCTTGGAAGAATCTAGTGCTTCTGTCCCCCTCCCTCAACCACCTGTGTTTAGTACGGGTTTTCCAAAGTATCTCCTCGTCGTCCATCACCCTGTTCAGATTGGCTTTCAGCTCTGCCCTTTTTTCGAAGAGTTCAGGTGTAAGTACAAAGAGTTTTTCCATCTTATCTAAACTTTGGATTTCCGTCATGAGCCTTAACTTAGTTGCCTTAATGCTATAGAAGTGAGAGGTGCGCACCATTTTTTAATCATGTTGCGACAATGCCTTAACTTTGCCGTAAAAATTAAGACCCCCCGAGTTTCTATCCATGAACTCGTTCCACCAAACGGGTACATTCGCGATAAAATTCTCACATCTTAGCCACATCTCCTCAAATATGAAATTTTTCCACTTGTGCTTCTGTTTTCTGCCTGTAGACATCAAGATGGGACAGTGATACGAAGTTATTCTACGTAAGGCCTCAACCTCCGTCAGCGGAAAAGTCGAATTATATTCAGTTGAAACGAGGAAGCGATCAAGTCTCGCTAGAGTCGGAATTCGCTGCATACTCGACCAGATGTACTGCGAGTTTATCATGGGCAGATCGATCAGCGCTAGATCATATATCAAGTCATTGAACATTTTGGTCGCTCTATCGCTCCACATCCTTCCCACCCGTTCTTCTTGCGACCCGGTAAAGTTGAAGTCGCCGCATACTACTCAATTACCCGCACAGTTATCTTTTAGTTGAAGTAACTTTGAGCAAAAAAGGTATTTTCCTTCCTACGTAGGAGGATGGTAAACATTGGTAACAAAGAAGCACTTTCCCCCAGATCGATGGCAGAGACGTAGTGTCAGAGAGTAGTTGCGTACTAAGGCATCGCTACACTCAAAGAACTTAGAGCTCCAACACGTGGTCAGTCCCCCAGAGGTTCCATTTGCCTCAATATAATGCCGTTATCCAGATAAGACCCCGCAAAGCTCCGTAAGAAGGACCATGAAACATTCTGGATTTTATTTTCTTGCAAACACAGCACAACATTGTGCAAAGTAGAAATTACAGAATGAACAGCACTACGCTTCGAGGGGTTGTTAAGCCCTCTAACATTCCAACTACAAACCCTAAACATTCAATAACAAAACAAACCCTACCACCACAAACACTCCTCTAAGGATCACTACTAGCAACCACAAAGCCCCAAAAAATCCAGCCGCGGACCCTACCCTCACACTCCCCCTCCCTCTCCCCCTTCCCTACCTAGAACATGCCACAAATGAACTCCTTAAAGGAGTTCACCTCAGTATCGTCAAGTTGCACTCCGCAAAGCTTGCCTTTCTTCTTGATCTTCGTCTTGATAGTCCTGGCCTGAGTTCTCTCAGTGACTGTCTCGAGCCCCCCTCTTAACCTCGCTTTCCTAGCAATGGCTTTAGTCAGGATAAGAGTGGAGTCCCTGGTTGTGAACCGTTGGATAGCACGTAAGGGAGGCAAGCACATTACCGTCTCCATGACTGTCAGCTCGGCATCAAGGATTACCTCACCCCCTCCCGTCTCACTCAGATTGTCAGCAGGCATTCCCCTATGAAGAGGACGATCCAAGATAGGTTCATCATGCAGCCTGTTCATCTTCGCTCGCAAAGTTGCTAGCTCAAGGTTAGAGCCACCCAATTTAAAATCACCACAGGTGGTACACCATCCTGCAAATGAGAATCCTGACGTCAAAGGTCCATAGGAGTCTGGCAAGGAGCCCACGTGTTTCAAAACTTCCCGAAGGCCCAACCAGAATTTAGGGCCCGTTCCCCAAGAGAAGGCCCACCAACGATTCCCAATAAAGGCCTGCATCCCTAGGCAATTAAAGAGCAGCCTAGGCTTCTCCACTCCCAACCTCCCAAGTCCATCCACATTAATAACCTCCCATCCGGCCTCTCCTTCAAGAAATATACCCAGTACTTTCTATTGGTGTAAATACACAAAATAGAGGTTAGACTATAATAAAATATGAAAAGTATCAACGAGTCGATCAAGCCGAGGCACAGATATCTCGCTCTCTTTAAGGAGATTCATGCCCTCTGCGGTAGGCAAAGCCTTCGAACCGATGCAGCAGAACACTGACTTGTCCCCTCCAGGATACAATGGCTCGACCCTCGTCGTGTGGCTTCACCAACTCTGCACAAGTAGATGAGCCCAAAGCTCCACAAAAAAGAACACCTTTTCTTTGACCACTTTCTCTCTCAAGTAGTATAGTTTTTTAGTCTTTTTTATCTTTGTGTTGGTGTCTTCATATATTGGTATATATTACAAAGAGTAGAACACCCCTCTATATATAGGCATCACCCCTTATAGGTTTCAATTAATTAATCTCAAATTAATTACTAGGAGTTAACTTTCGTATGCTAACTCAATATGAAAAAAAAACATGAATGCAATAGTAAAGGAGTTGTAACTCCATTAGTTACATAGGCATAGGTTAAAGCAATTAAAGTTCATTTAATAATAAAATGTTACAATAATCCCTCACTCATTTTATTATTAAGAGAGTTTGACGGTCAAAGAGAGATCGTTATATATAAAGAAGGTGTGCTCTGCATTGAACCTTCACTTAGTGAAACAATGATCTCTACTTCAGAACCAGAGTGGTTTCAGACTTGAACTTTGGCTGCTTAAGGAAAATAGAGTGTCACTGCTCACATATAACAATCCAGGTGTTGACATGAGCTTTACTAGCTAGCACATTATGGCCTAGTGCTAATCCTGGTTTTCATGAGCATTTTTGAGAAAAAAGCCCATTCTCATAGAAAGCGGCCCCACTTCCATGCTCACATAAGTGAAATCTGTCAAGGGTGCTCCTGTAATTCTGACACCCTACTCATAAGAGCCACAGACTTCATTAAGAGTGTAATAACTCAACCCTCATTCCATTACAGGATGAATGCACTTACATCATAGGGATAGGTAAATATTAGATCACGTAGATCTATATGTTGTGCATTCTTTGCGACCACCATATGATTCATTTTTCCCATTGAACCCGACTTTCAGGATCTCTGATCATCAGGTTGGGTATCCTCATACATGGTTCATGATATTATGGGCTTTAACCCTATCCCCCTCGATGTATTCCAGATCTTTTCTCTTCCCAAGGCCTTGGTTAATGGATCTGCTAGATTATTAGTAGATTTAATATAATTTACATTGATAATACCATTGTTCATATATGACCTCACAGTACTGTGTTTTCTCCTCACGGATCTAGATTTACCGTTATAATAACGGTGTCTTACTCTACCAATAGCAGCAGTGCTATCACAGTGTATCAACACAGATGGAACTGATTTCTCCAGAAATGGAATCTCAGACAATAAGTCTCTCAACCAACTAGCTTCCTCGCTAGCTGAAGCTAAAGCAATAAGCTTGACTTCCATGGTTGAATTAGCAATGATAGTTTGCTTTTTAGATTTCCAGCATATAGCACAACCTGCTAAAGTAAAAATATAACCAGTGGTAGAGAGAGAATCACCTGATAAAGTATTCCAATCAGCATCACTATAACCCTCAATCACAGCATGATACTTCCCATAAAACAAGCCATAAGTTTTGGTACCAATGAGATATCTCATCACACGTTTCATGGCATGCCAATGCTCTGTACTCGGCTTGCTTGTAAATCTACTAAGTATCCCTACTGCATATGCAATATCAGGTCTAGTGCAATCAGTCGCAAACCGCAAACTTCCAATGCATATCCCTTTTGATTTAAATTTCATTTTCACTTTTAATGGAAAATAAGTGAACACTCGAATCAAAAGGTGTAGTCACATGCTTGCAATTAAGAAAGTTGTACTTTCTTAAAATTTTCTCAATATAATGCGACTGATCAAGAAAAATAATATCTGGTGTTTTGGTAATTTTCATACCCAAAATAAAGTTAGCCTCACCAAGATCTTTCATTTCAAAATATTGATTTAGCATAATTTTTGTCTCAATAATAACATTGAAGTTAGAGCCAAAAATTAGCAAATCATCCACATAAAGGCTAACAACTACATGCAACTTTTCAAAAGTTTTGTAGTAGATGCACTTGTCACACTCGTTTGATTTAAAGTCATTCTCAATCATGCAAGAATCAAATTTTCATGCCACTGTCTGGGTGCCTGCTTTAAGCCATAAAGGGATTTATTTAGCTTGCACACTTTATTTTCTTGCCCAGCCTCTATGAACCCCTCAGGTTGGTCCATATAAATTTTCTCATCTAGGTCACCATTCAGAAAGGCGGTTTTTACATCCATCTGATTAATTTGTAAATCATATATTGCTGCAATAGCAATGAGAACTTTGATGGATGTCACTCTAGTAACCGGAGAAAAGGTATCACAGAAGTCTAGATCTTCTTTTTGTTTATAACCTTTTGCGACAAGTCTCGCTTTATACTTGTCTACGCTCCTATCCGGTTTCAATTTCTTTCTGAGGACATATTTACAATCAATTGTTGTACAGCCTGGAGGTAAATCCCCTAATTTCCAAGTTTTATTAGAAATTAGAGATTCTATCTCATCAGTTACAGTCTCTTTTCAAAAAATGGCATCATTTGAAGATAAAGCTTCTTGTAAAGAAAACGAGTTTTCTTCAATATTAAGAACAACATAATCAGGGCCAAAATCTTTTTCTATTCTATTTCTTTTACTCTTTCTAGGTTCAAAAACATATTGTTCTTAGTTTTGCGAAAGAGAGTTTGAAGAACTTGGTTTGTTCGAAACACTTTTAAATTCTCGACCCCGACTATTTTTTGATTTTAAAGGAAATTTATCTTCATGAAAAATAGCATCTTCTGATTCAAAAATCACATTATTTTTAATGTCCAAAAATCTATAGGCTGAACTATTCAAGGCATATCCAAGAAATATACAAGTGGCAGTTCTAACACCCAATTTGGGCCTTTCAGGGTCTGATAGCCTCACATAAGCTAGACAACCCCACACTTGAAGATATCCCAAATTTGGCTTATACTCTTTCCACAACTCAAAAAGTGTCATTTTAGACTTCTTATGTGGCATGCGATTCAAGATATAACTTGCAGTTAAAATGACTTCACCTCAAAGATTTAAGGGTACACCAGTGTCAACTATCATAGCATTTGTTAGCTCAATAAGTGTTCTATTTTTTCTCTCAGCCACTCCATTAGAAGCAGGCAAATATGGAGCTGTAGTCTCATGGGTAATTCCTAAAGACTGAACAAAAGAATTGAATCCCGTAAATTCATACTCACGACCTCGATCACTTCTAATTCTTTTAATCTTTTTACCGAATTGATTTTCTACTTCATGGAGGAAATCTTTAAATCTGTCAAAAGCATCACTTTTATTTTTTAGTAAATATACATAAGTATATTTAGAAAAATCATCTATAAAAGCAATAAAATATCTATTTTCTCCACGAGTTAGAGTACCTTCAAATTCACAAATATCACTGTGAATTAACTCAAGTAATTCGTTACTTCGATCAACACTCTTATGAGGTCGTTTAGTGATTTTTGACTCACTACATATTTCACATTTGTCAAAATCACTACTCAGTCTGGGAATTAATCCTAAACTACTCATCAAGCTAACATATATGCTATTAATATGACACAAACGAGCATGCCAAAAATTCACAGAAGAAAGCATATAAGCAGAAGTATATGATGCTTTATTCTCAATGTTTAATTTAAACATTCCATCGCATGCATAACCTTTACCCACAAACATTCCATTCTTGGAAATAACATATTGATTAAACTCAATAGTCTGTTTAAAGCCAGCTTTATTACGAAGAAAACTTAACATCAAGTTCTTCCTAATCAAAGGTGTATACAACATATCTTTTAAGATAAGCACCTTTCCAGAAAAAAATTTTAACTCGACCTCACCACTCCCTAAAACTTGAGAAGTATGTGAATCACCAAACATGATACTTCTTGGTTGTTCATAGGGAGTATAAACTTTTAACCAAGTCTTTTCATGACAGACATGCCTATTGACACCAGAGTTTGCCCACCATTCTTCAGTGTTTTCAACCAGGCATATGTCTGTAATCATTGCCACAAGTGGTTCCTCGGTAACGTTAGCTTGAGGTAAAGCTTTACGTTTTCGAAATTTACAAATTCGAGCAATATGCCCACTTTTGCCACAGACATAACAAACTATATAATTTTTCTCTTGAGAAGGAGGTCCTTGGTTATTTGAAGTTTTCTTAAATTGAGGTCTACCACTATTCTTTCCAATTTTCTTCTTAGGCTTCAAATATGTATTTCTAGAATGATTGTTATTAGGTAAAGAATGAGATGATACTAAGTTTACCTTAGTGCCGTTAGCATAATTTTCTTTTACTTCAAGTGCATCTTGACCTCTTGCCTCCTTTGAAGCGGAAGGGCTTGTTAAGATCCCCGGTAGTATCGTTGGACTTTTCATGTGTAGCCTCCATCTTCTGAATCTCCTTAAAATTGTTGGTGTAAACACACAAAATAGAGGTTAAACTACAATAAAATATGAAAAGTATCAACGAGTCGATCAAGCCGAGGCACAGATATCTCGCTCTCTTTAAGGAGATTCAAGCCCTCTGCGGTAGGCAAAGCCTTCGAACCGATGCAGCAGAATACTGACTTGTCCCCTCCAGGATACAACGGCTCGACCTACGTCGTGTGGCTTCACCAACTCTGCACAAGTAGATGAGCCCAAAGCTCCACAAAAAAGAATACCTTTTCTTTGACCATTTTCTCTCTCAAGTAGTATAGTTTTTTAGTCTTTTTGATCTCTGTGTTGGTGTCTTCATATATTGGTATATATTACGAAGAGTAGAACACCCCTTTATATATAGGCATCACCCCTTATAGGTTTTAATTAATTAATCTCAAATTAATTATTAGGAGTTAACTTTCGTATGCTAACTCAATATGAAAAAATACACGAATGCAATAGTAAAGGAGTTGTAACTCCATTAGCTACATAGGCACAGGTTAAAGAAATTACTAGGAGTTAACTTTCGTATGCTAACTCAATATGAAAAAAAACACGAATGCAATAGTAAAGGAGTTGTAACTCCATTAGCTACATAGGCACAGGTTAAAAAAATTAAAGTTCATTTAATAATAAAATGTTACAACACTTCCACCTCGAGATGCGAGCTATGCTTAAGACCAATGAAACCTCCCCATTTCAAACCACTCTATTTTAAACCGAGCAAAGGTGCCCGAACACACATCCTCTTCAGATTTACTCAGTCCCAAAATGATGCAACTATGAACCAACTCCCTCCTTACTACAAAACGCTGCCTCAAATCCTGTGTCGCACCAGTACGAAGCCCAGCCTCGATCTTTGAGCTGTGAAGGCCATTGCGTCATCGCCATCGGCGTCGCCGTCGTCGTCTTCGTCATTGTCGCGGTTTCGCCCGATCAGCGAGGGGAATGGAGCCCGAGATGTCCCAAAGTTGGATTCCCCGACCGCGGCGTTGGGTTCCTCGGCCGCAGCTCTTCCCGTTGCGCTACTGCCCACTGTGGTCGAGCTGCTGGACTCCTCGGCCACGTAGTCGCCTCCCGCCATGGCCACATTGCAGGCCTTCTCGGCTGAACAACGAAGGTCCTGGGTGAAGATGTAGCAACCTGTAAATGTGCCTCTGCCCCGTCCGTGTCAGTCAACGTCACGTTCTCGACCACGCAGGTTCAAGCCGTCGTCGCCATAACGCCAATTCTTCGAGACCATGGCATACGAGGAGCCTCCACCAGCCACGGCCTTCAGACATCTGTGACCCTTAGCCGCTCCTTCTCTTCCTTCGCCACCGTCGCCATGTTGCAGAGATAAAGTTTTGGAGGCTCCGGTGTGCTGGGGGTAGCGACCCCAGAGAGCCGAAAGTCTAGAGTTTCGAGGAAGGTCGTGACCGCTCGAAGCATCCATTCAACTCGGATTTACCGAAATTTCAGATCGATCATCCTGATCCGTAGGCTCCACGTCTCCACTACCCTCCCCAACTCCCTCACTGTCAGCGATACCCTTTCCGTCATTCCTGGGTCCTCGCCTCTGATCGTTGCTGAGATCATTATTGGGTCCATTCGGGGGCGGCAGTGGAGGGTCGTCTCCGCGCCTAGCCTGCACTCTCTCCCAGTTTTCCAAGTTGACTTGTATCGCAACAATCTCATCTCCTAGCACAATGGACAGATTCTGTGCGATCTCCCTGATGTCGTCCACTGCAACTCGGCATCGGTAAGCTCTCAAATCTGTTATTTCTTTACTCGCGTCATCAGCTCTAATAAATCGCCCGAACCCGCTAACCATCGAGGCTACCCTGGCTGCAGTCCAGCATTCAAACGGCAAGTTCCTCCGTTGAATCCATGCCGTGTGATTGACTCGAGACGAAGCATCTTAGCTAGATATTGTCCAAAGTGATTATCTGTCTTCTGATCAACTCCTCCACCGAGACGCATCCTGGAAGGAGAATGACGAAGTCGCGCTCTCTATATCGCGCCACGAAGAAATCGTGAGCGTAACCCCCAAAACGTCGGGCGAGCGTGTTCGCGATCATTTGCTGTGGGGCGAGGCCCAGATCCGTCGGCTGCACGACGTCCACGAGCATGGCATTGCTTCTCAACTCCATCCTTCTAAGGTACTCCTCCGTGCAAGGTACAAATGCTTTCATATTCTGGGTCCTTCCACGACGATGGCGATGAGCTATGTACATGGTCCTCCTTCCTCTCAGGATGGCCTTTTTACACTGAGCTGCGCGATGACCAGTCCCCCGACAATGAAAACACCTAACAGGGCCCCTGCATTCGGAAGCACAATGGTCCGATTCAAAGCACCTGTAGCATTTCCACCTCCAACGCAGGATCACTATTCTTTGCGGTATTGTTAAGTCTCAGAGGAGTCATCTTTAGCACCACCTCTTTAAAGGATTCATTCGAGGAAAAGGAGTAGCTACCACCCCCCTTAGTTGTCACGCCCCGGGATCGAAACTGCGACCCGGGCTCGCTAACAGATCCGCCGCCCATACGGTGAACCCCGTATAGACGAAGCGTCTAACCTGCAAAAGAAAGATGCTATACTAAACAGATATCAGAGCTGAAAGTAAACTGCTAGAAATAAAATATACAACACAAAGTCCTCACCAAAAGTACATAAATCTCTCAATACTGAAAGGAAAGTACAACTCTATACCTCACTACAAGGTCTCTCAACAGATAACTCTAAAAATATAAAAATGGTACATCTACTCTCTGGACGACGACTGGTAGGGATCTAGCTCGCGACTCCCTTACCTCGGTCTGAAGAAGCAGCAACTGGAACAGCAGGAACGGAAGTAGAAGTCCCTGGGAAAAAATACACCACGACGGGTGTGAGAACTACATCCCACAGTAGTTCTCAGTGGGTGCCGTCAACAAGCCCAATGGTCTGCCCACTAAGTCTACTAGAGGCATAAGGTAATAAATGAAATACTGAAAGAAGAGCTGGAAAAGAATATCTCTACAGCTACTATGCTCCTATCTAGATGCTCAACAAGTGAAATAGATGGAAAATATGATGCATCTACTAACCCTCAGGTATAGAAACCCAAACTAATAAAGACTGCCACCTACTGCCGCACATCCTCAACAGGACGGGTCTACCGTAGGGTGACCGTGACTGCCACAACTGGGCCAGTCAGACCTGTGCCCACTTACTGCAGCACATCCTCAACAGGACGGGTCTACCGTAGGGTGACTGTGACTGCCACAACTGGGCCAGTCAGACCTGTGCCCACCTACTGCCGCACATCCTCAACAGGACGGGTCTACCGTAGGGTGACTGTGACTGCCACAACTGGGCCAGTTAGACCTGCGCCTACCTACTGCCGCACATCCTCAACAGGACGGGTCTACCGTAGGGTGTCCGTGACTGCCACAACTGGGCCAGTTAGACCTGCGCTCACCTACTGCCGGGACTACCGTCTACCCGACGGCTCCCACAACAGCACACCAAACTCAGGAAGGACCGACACCATAAGGGTTCCAAAATCCCGATAGGTCGGTGCCTAGAATCCTATCAAACAAGAACAGACTCCAGGCTCCGCCTATCGAAGTTCCCGACCCCCTTACAGTTCGGGAACACGACAACCTCTGCACAACAAGCGAAAGACACCACCCAGGGCCCGAAGGTCCCGGAAGACCAACACCTACAACCCTATCAAACAAGAACAGGTTCCAGTGTGATGATCCGGACTCCCGCAGGAACTGTACAACATTAAACAGTGACTGTAGGGAGCTTATTCGGTGAAGCAGAGCTTGTAGAATCGAAATTGGACATTTAATATAGACTCAGTGCGAAAATCGGAGCAAATGGAATTTTCCGGGAGCTTTCGGCAAAATTTCGGATGAGAATTTGGCGAAATGGACGTCGTATTTGGACTCAGCGCGCGAAAACGATCAAAACGGTATATTCGCTTTATTTTTTCACACACTTGGTACTGTTCACCGGAACAGTAACCGCCGGCCGGAATTACTGTTCCGGCCGCCGGCGGCGACCGGCGAGCGGCGACGGGCGGCGGCGCACGGCGGCGGGCGGCGGCGCAGCGGCGGCACAGCGGCAGAGGGCGGCGGCGCAGGCGCGGGCGGGGGCTCGGGTGCGCGGTCCATGGGCCTGGCGTGCACCGGGAGCACCGAATACCCCCCGTGCCACGTGGCGGCTCCCGATTGGCTGGCCGGCTTCTAGAAGCCCACGGGGACTGTGACACGTGGCGCACCCGGATTGGCCAACATTTTCCGGAAGACCCGGCGCGGGGACCGGGCCCGTGCTCCACGTGGACACGTGGCGTCTTCTGAGTGGCATTGCACAAGGCTGTTTCCTGTTTTGTCAACACGTGGCGCGTCCTGGATGGTCCATTCCGGTGTTTGCTGTTCTGCCCGGGATCTGGTGTGGAGCCTCAGCCCATTATAAATAGCAGCCCCCACCCCTCCTCATTTCCCACCTCGGTTTTCGAGCCTTTAGAGAGAGAACCAGAGAAAGTGCCCTCTACGAAAATTCTTCCTCTCTCTCTCCTCTCTCTCTCCTCAGAATTTTAGAATTTTTGGAGTTACAGTTAGTGAGTTATCTGCGACGCGGCGCACTGCGACGGTTTTCTTTTTCGGCCCATTTCCCGTCGCAGTTCCGTCGAAAATTCCCTGTGGGCTAACCAGGAGGAATTTTTGGACGATTTTTGCGACAGCGCGTTCCTAAGAGGTAAGGCTTCGATTTCCGTGTTGATCACTTTGCTCCATTTCGTACTTTTGGCACGTTTCCCGAGGTCTCTTTGACCCCCCTTTTTGCTGTGGAAATTTCTGGACAGTGTCAACTTCTCCGATTTTTATCTTGGCGTAGGAGCATCAGATCGAGGCGTTTAAAGAGTCGATTTTGATCTACTCTTCGCGAGGAACGCAACCGTAATTTTTCTGGATTTTTCTGAGCACTATACAGAGGTGAAAAACTCCTCTCTTTTCGTGCTATTTGAAAAACAGCAAAAGCTGTATTTTTATGAATACTATAGTTACACCCTGTGCAATGTGTGTTGCTGTAGGGCACCGTTTTCTGCAGACAGCAGTTCTAGGAGACTGTGGACAACCAGGAGACTACCTGAGGTGTAATTTGAGCTGTTCGAGGTGGGCGGTTGTTGCTTACCTCATTTTTGACAAGCTCACTGGGATTACTGGAACTCCCCTAAAATTTAATATGACAATTGATGAGAACAATTGGGACAAACTAATATGACAATTGAGGAGAACAATTGGGACAAACTAAATTGATGAGAACTATTGGGACTACTAACAGGACTACTAACAGGACTACTAACAGGACTACTAACAGGACTACTAACAGGACTACTAACAGGACTACTAACAGGACAATTGATGAGAACCGCTGGGACAAACTCTCCTAAAATTTAATATAATTCCACAGATGATATGATGACTTATATTGGGACACTGTGATTGAGACAAAGGCTATAATCTCGTATGCAAATGACTTTTTAAATCTTTGACACTGTTTTACAACTTTTAAAATAAAGACAGTTGCATGCATGCCCGGACATCAGGTAGGGCCACTATTTATTGCTACACTATCATATTAAGACTTGACATGTTTTATTGCTCTCTTTTGCTTTCAGTTGCTTGTCGCTCGAATATGAGCAGGGGTTTGGAATAGTATAGCCAAGGTTATGTTAGATTATAAACTTGTGGGGTGTTGCGGTGACCGCGGACTGTAGGCGGTCGGCCAGATGTTTATCCTTGCATCAGAATGGGGTTGAGTCTGGTTTATTTTTGGCATCAGCAGGGGATCGGGCTTTTCTTTAGTGGATGGTTTTTCCCACTTATTGAGTACTATGGCATCATATCAGGGTTTCTTAGTGGATGGCTTTTTCCACTTTGATCATAGTCATGATCCAGTCCTGCTGTTTACGACACTTATGATACTTATTACTGAGGTACTTTTACTCGTGTGGGTCGCTCCCCTCGAGTGCCACTCCGGAGTGTGTTACAGGCAGGCTTGAGTCCTTGAGACTCTCATTCCCTATCGGTGTTATGCATTGGCCAGCATACCCGATTTGGGCAGGCAAGGCGCAGCAGGCAGTACCAGTTTTACTGGTGGCATAAGATTGGGTTTATTCAGGCAGGCATGTTAGATACTGATGCATACATACAGTCATTCCTTTTGGCACTGCATTTAGAGGCATGCTAGTGGTGGTTTCCCTTTATTCAGCAGTTCTGCTTACAGCTTTACCACTTTTTCCTTTCGGGCCTCTAGTAGTCCTAGTGGGTGCGTCAGAGTTGAGGTTTTGCCCACTAGGGGAGGCTACTGGTTTATCTGGTAGTTCTCACCCCCATTACTGTTTTTCTCTTTCTTCTTCTTTATTTTGCAGAGTCGTCTGCGGGAGCTGCTAGGCTATCAGCGGCTGATAAAGGTAAGGGGATCGCTGAGTAGATAGATCTCCTGGGAGACTGAGAGCTGTAGATAGACGTTGTACCCTTCACTCAGACTGTGACATTCTCCTTTTATTTTGAGTCTGGCTTTCGTCGGCTGGTTGTATTATTTTGGTGAGCTGGGAGATTATTGTACATATTACAGTTTATTTTTAGTTCCAGTATGAGATACTATGTGGTTCTTCGACTTCAGCTCTGCATTATGCTCTTTTATTGTTCATATTATATCGGAGCAGGTTACCAGCGCTTCGTGTACTCGGGAAATCCCGTGTGCACGGCGGATCTGTTGGCAAGCCCGGGTTCCGGGGCGTGACAGATTAAGTTGGTATCAGAGCTTAGGGATAGGTCAGTTGGGACTTAGAAAACCCTAGGCTTTTGGCAGACCCTAGGATGATAGGGTACGAGAGACGTGATATTTGCGAAAGTCGTTGATTTATTGTTTGACTCTTCCAGTGAGAGAAGAGAGATCGACATGCCTAATTTCTGGTGAACCGTTATGTTGGCTGCAGACAACATAAAGTCACAGAAATATGGGGATGTCTTTGACTTTCGCTAGATTGGGTCGTGTGGGGATATGATACTGAGTGTGGTTTCTTGTGATAGGATGCCTCCGCGACGTAGAATGTTGACGCGTTCTCAGCCTGAATCCCCTGAGCCCGAGCCGGAGGAGTCCGAGCAGGGCCAGCAGAGTGAGGTGCAGGAGCTTCAGGCTCAGATGGCCCAGATGGCAGAGGCCGTGCAGCGTCAGGAGGAGGCCATGGGTCGGCTGACGCAGATGTTAGAACAGAGGGCGCAGCCTGTTGTTGCACCCCCTGAAAGTTCTCCCGTACCACCCTCCCCTGCTGTGGCTTCCCCAGTTGGACCGGTGACCGCGGCATCCCCTGTTGCTCAGGGAGCAATCCGGCCTTTGACTCCTGCGGAAGAGCAGGAGATTGCTGACAAACTTACTCAATTCTGTAAACGGGGACCGCCCAGGTTTTCAGGGCGGAATACCCAGCCGTGGGAGATCGGGACTTGGCTTTCGTCAATGGAGAAGTTATTTCGGGACTTCTTCATTGACCAGAAGTACAGGGTACATATGGCTGTACACTGCTTAGACGGGGACGCTGATGCATGGTGGCGTCGGGTGGAGCCTCTGGAGTTCCAGATCACTCGACAGCTACCCTGGTCAGAGTTCAAGAGGATGATTCTGGATACGTACTTTTCCACGAGTATGAAGAAAAAGCTGGAAGATGATCTGAAGAATCTTCAGCAAAGCGAACGGACAGCTTTGGACTACTTTCAGGAGTTCACGCGGTTACTCAACTGCGTACCTTACGTCGCCAGGGACGGACCGCACCAGGTGGAGCTCTTTGAGTCGGGCCTGCGCCCAGAGATCTATACTCTGGTGCATGCCCAGAGACTACAAACCTTGGAGGAGGCAGCAGAGCATGCCCAATGGGTTGAGAGAGGAGACCACGTCGTCGCCAGACGTGGGGGCCTGGTCGCTCAAGGCGCAGACAGAAAGCGACCAGCGCAGGACGACGGGAGACAGGCCAGTTCCTGGAGGCCGCCCCGACCGCCACCGCCTCAGTTTTCCGGCCAAGGACGGTCGGAGCGGCGAGGGCCTGGTGGACCCCAGAGGCCCCAGCAGCGGCAGCAGCAGCAGCAGAGATCCCAGCCGTCGCAGCGTGGGTCGCAGCGACAGCCTCAGCAACAACAGCAGTCACGACAACCACGGGCCCCCAGCAATTGTATTTTCTGTGGAGGTCAGCACTTTTCCAACACCTGCGACCAGCGGTGGGGTCGCTGCTATAGATGTGGACAGTCTGGCCATGTCCGAGCTACTTGCCCTTTTGCGCCATCGACGGCTCCTTCTTCAGCATCTGCTCCATCTTCATCTCAACAGCGGTCGACGGCTCAGCGGCCATATGCTCCAGCAGGCAGGCCATCTTCTTCCCATCCCACGGAGTACCGCCCTCCAGCTCAAAGTGGGCGGGTGTATGCGGCGCAGGTAGAGGACTCTTCAGCCGCAGATCACATGGTGGCAGGTATCACCCTACTTTCTGGCATTAGGACTCGTACATTATTTGATACTGGAGCATCGCATTCTTTTATCAGTAGATCA
Source organism: Tillandsia leiboldiana (assembly GCA_029204045.2). Lineage (NCBI taxonomy): Eukaryota > Viridiplantae > Streptophyta > Magnoliopsida > Poales > Bromeliaceae > Tillandsia > Tillandsia leiboldiana. Next base: position 6,189,683 of record CM055083.1, read on the forward strand.
TTTGCATCATTACATGGGTTAAAGGTAGGACTTCTACCACGTGCACAAGAGGTTCAGATTCCCGATCACACTTTGCACGTGGAGGAGTGTTGTTGGTCCTGCCCGATGCAAATCGAGTCCTGGATTATGCCAGCAGACCTGTTGGTCCTGAGACAATTGAAGGACTTCGATGTGGTCCTCGGGATGGACTGGCTGGCTCGGTATTTTGCGACCATTGATTGTGCCGCAAGGACCGTCACTTTTAGAGAGCCAGACCAGGAAATGTTGGTATACCGGGGATGTCAGAGTGCTTTCTTTGCCTCTATGGTTTCGACTTCCCGAGCGAGGCAGATGATCCATCGAGGATGTGTAGCCTTTTTGGCTAGTGTTGTTGAAGGGCCTACGGCGGCGCCGGGACTCGGGGATATCCCTATTGCCCGCGAGTTCCCGGATGTTTTTCCATCTGAGCTGACAAGCATGCCGCTAGATAGGGAGATTGAGTTCGTGATTGACGTAGTCCCAGGAACTGCGCCAATCTCTAAGGCTCCTTACCGAATGGCACCGGCTGAGTTGCGAGAGCTTAAGGCGCAACTTCAGGATTTAATGGATAAGGGCTTTATTAGGCCGAGTGTGTCGCCTTGGGGAGCGCCAGTGCTATTCGTGAAAAAGAAGGATGGGTCACTTCGATTATGTGTGGACTATAGGGAATTAAATAAAGTGACCATCAAAAACAAGTACCCTTTGCCGCGCATCGATGATCTTTTTGATCAGCTGCAAGGGTCTTGTGTCTTCTCTAAGATAGATTTGCAGTCCGGTTACCACCAGTTAAAGGTGAAGGCCGAGGATATCCCGAAGACGGCATTTAGATCACGGTATGGGCATTATGAATTCACAGTTATGCCTTTTGGGCTAACTAATGCCCCTGCCGCATTCATGGATTTAATGAACCGGATCTTCCGACCTTACTTAGACCGGTTCGTGGTAGTGTTCATTGATGATATCTTGGTCTACTCCCGAAGTGATGCGGAGCATGAGGAGCACTTGAGGATTGTGCTGCAACTCCTACGAGAGAAGAAGTTGTTTGCCAAGCTGGCAAAGTGCGAATTTTGGCTTCGGGAGGTAGTCTTCTTGGGCCATGTAATTTCCGCTGCAGGTGTGGCGGTGGACCCAGCGAAGATTGAGGCAGTCCGTGATTGGCCCCGACCGACGACGGTTTCTGAGGTACGTAGCTTTATGGGTTTAGCTGGGTATTACCGTCGGTTTGTGGAAGGCTTTGCGAAGCTCTCCACACCCCTCACTCGCTTGACGCGTAAGGGAGTGAAGTTTATCTGGAGTGAGGTCTGTCAAAAGAGCTTTGAGGAGCTGAAAAATAGACTGATGACCGCTCCTATCCTTTCCCTTCCTGTTATGGGAAAAGGATATGTGATCTACAGTGATGCATCACACAGCGGACTTGGTTGTGTGTTGATGCAGGAAGGGAGGGTAATTGCTTATGCATCTAGACAACTCAAAGAATATGAGAAAAATTACCCTACCCATGACTTGGAGCTTGCAGCTGTAGTGTTTGCACTAAAGCTCTGGCGCCATTATCTGTATGGGGAACATTGTGAAATCTACACCGACCACAAGAGCCTAAAGTACCTGTTCACGCAAAAGGAGCTGAATTTGAGGCAACGTAGGTGGTTAGAGCTATTAAAGGATTATGATGTAGATATTCTCTACCACCCAGGCAAGGCTAATGTGGTCGCTGACGCCTTGAGTAGGAGAGCGGTGCAAAGTTTGTCTATGATGATCACAGACCAGGCGCCGCTATTAGAGGAGATGAGACGGCTCGACATAGAGGTTGTGTCCCCTGGGGTCTCTGCTAGACTGACATCTTTAGTCGTGCAGCCCACTCTGCTGGACAGGATCAAAGAGAAACAGAGTGAGGACCCCCACTTGGCCAGGATTAGAGATCATATTCCGAGTGATCAGTCTGGGGACTTTTCGGTAGATGCCTCGGGAATACTGAGGTACAGAAACCGAGCATGTGTGCCAATAGATGTGGAGATTAGAGAGCAGATATTGCGAGAGGCTCATTATACACCTTATACCCTACATCCTGGTGGGACTAAGATGTATAAAGACCTCAAGGCACACTTCTGGTGGAAAGGCATGAAGAGGGATATTGGGAGATTTGTGGCTCAGTGTTTAACTTGTCAGCAGGTGAAAGCTGAGCATCGAGTGCCAGCTGGCAAGTTACAAAGTCTCCCAATTCCCGAGTGGAAATGGGACCACATTACGATGGATTTCGTGGTCGGATTGCCAAAGGCACAGGGAGGAGCAGACGCTATCTGGGTAGTTGTAGATCGACTTACCAAGTCGGCGCACTTTCTGCCCATGCAGACTACGTGGCCACTTGAGCGACTAGCCCAGTTATATCTAGATGAGATAGTAAGATTACATGGAGTACCAGCCTCCATAGTATCAGATAGAGACCCGAGGTTTGTTTCGCATTTCTGGAAGAGTTTGCAAACAGCCTTGGGGACTGAACTCAGGTTCAGTACAGCTTTTCATCCGCAGACTGATGGGCAATCAGAGCGGACGATACAAATTCTGGAGGACATGTTGAGGGCTTGCGTCCTGGATTTCGGCGGAGGGTGGATTCGGCATCTATCTTTGGCTGAATTCGCGTACAACAATAGCTTTCAAGCGAGCATTCAGATGGCTCCGTTTGAAGCATTGTATGGACGCAAGTGTCGATCACCACTTTATTGGAGTGACGTAGGCGAGAGGCGGACCTTGGGACCAGATGTTTTGATAGAGGCAGAAGAGAAGGTCCGGGTGATTCGAAAGCATCTTCAGACCGCCCAAAGCCGACAGAGGAGCTATGCCGATGTTCGGCGACGAGACTTAGAATTTCAAGTTGGAGATCATGTATTCCTGAAAGTCTCGCCGTCCAAAGGAATCAGGAGATTCGGCATTCGTGGAAAACTTAGCCCCCGATATATTGGACCCTTTGAGGTATTGGGGCGTATCGGGCCAGTTGCCTACCGACTCGCACTTCCTCCAAGGCTTGCTGGTGTCCATGATGTATTTCATGTTTCTACTTTGAGGAAGTATATCTTCGACCCATCGCACGTCATCGACTTCACATCGCTTGAGATCAGCGAGGATTTGAGGTATGAAGAGCGCCCACTGCGAGTTCTGGATCGAGAGGTGAAAGAATTACGCAGTCGGGCCATTCCCTATGTGAAGATCCAATGGAGCAATCATGACGAGCGCGAGGCTACATGGGAGCTCGAGTCGGAGATGAGGGATGCTCACCCCTACTTATTCGAGACATCGGACTGAGGATTATTGTTTAGTCTCGTTTCGAGGACGAAACTCTTTTTAGTGGGGGAGGATGTGATGATCCGGACTCCCGCAGGAACTGTACAACATTAAACAGTGACTGTAGGGAGCTTATTCGGTGAAGCAGAGCTTGTAGAATCGAAATTGGACATTTAATATAGACTCAGTGCGAAAATCGGAGCAAATGGAATTTTCCGGGAGCTTTCGGCAAAATTTCGGATGAGAATTTGGCGAAATGGACGTCGTATTTGGACTCAGCGCGCGAAAACGATCAAAACGGTATATTCGCTTTATTTTTTCACACACTTGGTACTGTTCACCGGAACAGTAACCGCCGGCCGGAATTACTGTTCCGGCCGCCGGCGGCGACCGGCGAGCGGCGACGGGCGGCGGCGCACGGCGGCGGGCGGCGGCGCAGCGGCGGCACAGCGGCAGAGGGCGGCGGCGCAGGCGCGGGCGGGGGCTCGGGTGCGCGGTCCATGGGCCTGGCGTGCACCGGGAGCACCGAATACCCCCCGTGCCACGTGGCGGCTCCCGATTGGCTGGCCGGCTTCTAGAAGCCCACGGGGACTGTGACACGTGGCGCACCCGGATTGGCCAACATTTTCCGGAAGACCCGGCGCGGGGACCGGGCCCGTGCTCCACGTGGACACGTGGCGTCTTCTGAGTGGCATTGCACAAGGCTGTTTCCTGTTTTGTCAACACGTGGCGCGTCCTGGATGGTCCATTCCGGTGTTTGCTGTTCTGCCCGGGATCTGGTGTGGAGCCTCAGCCCATTATAAATAGCAGCCCCCACCCCTCCTCATTTCCCACCTCGGTTTTCGAGCCTTTAGAGAGAGAACCAGAGAAAGTGCCCTCTACGAAAATTCTTCCTCTCTCTCTCCTCTCTCTCTCCTCAGAATTTTAGAATTTTTGGAGTTACAGTTAGTGAGTTATCTGCGACGCGGCGCACTGCGACGGTTTTCTTTTTCGGCCCATTTCCCGTCGCAGTTCCGTCGAAAATTCCCTGTGGGCTAACCAGGAGGAATTTTTGGACGATTTTTGCGACAGCGCGTTCCTAAGAGGTAAGGCTTCGATTTCCGTGTTGATCACTTTGCTCCATTTCGTACTTTTGGCACGTTTCCCGAGGTCTCTTTGACCCCCCTTTTTGCTGTGGAAATTTCTGGACAGTGTCAACTTCTCCGATTTTTATCTTGGCGTAGGAGCATCAGATCGAGGCGTTTAAAGAGTCGATTTTGATCTACTCTTCGCGAGGAACGCAACCGTAATTTTTCTGGATTTTTCTGAGCACTATACAGAGGTGAAAAACTCCTCTCTTTTCGTGCTATTTGAAAAACAGCAAAAGCTGTATTTTTATGAATACTATAGTTACACCCTGTGCAATGTGTGTTGCTGTAGGGCACCGTTTTCTGCAGACAGCAGTTCTAGGAGACTGTGGACAACCAGGAGACTACCTGAGGTGTAATTTGAGCTGTTCGAGGTGGGCGGTTGTTGCTTACCTCATTTTTGACAAGCTCACTGGGATTACTGGAACTCCCCTAAAATTTAATATGACAATTGATGAGAACAATTGGGACAAACTAATATGACAATTGAGGAGAACAATTGGGACAAACTAAATTGATGAGAACTATTGGGACTACTAACAGGACTACTAACAGGACTACTAACAGGACTACTAACAGGACTACTAACAGGACTACTAACAGGACTACTAACAGGACAATTGATGAGAACCGCTGGGACAAACTCTCCTAAAATTTAATATAATTCCACAGATGATATGATGACTTATATTGGGACACTGTGATTGAGACAAAGGCTATAATCTCGTATGCAAATGACTTTTTAAATCTTTGACACTGTTTTACAACTTTTAAAATAAAGACAGTTGCATGCATGCCCGGACATCAGGTAGGGCCACTATTTATTGCTACACTATCATATTAAGACTTGACATGTTTTATTGCTCTCTTTTGCTTTCAGTTGCTTGTCGCTCGAATATGAGCAGGGGTTTGGAATAGTATAGCCAAGGTTATGTTAGATTATAAACTTGTGGGGTGTTGCGGTGACCGCGGACTGTAGGCGGTCGGCCAGATGTTTATCCTTGCATCAGAATGGGGTTGAGTCTGGTTTATTTTTGGCATCAGCAGGGGATCGGGCTTTTCTTTAGTGGATGGTTTTTCCCACTTATTGAGTACTATGGCATCATATCAGGGTTTCTTAGTGGATGGCTTTTTCCACTTTGATCATAGTCATGATCCAGTCCTGCTGTTTACGACACTTATGATACTTATTACTGAGGTACTTTTACTCGTGTGGGTCGCTCCCCTCGAGTGCCACTCCGGAGTGTGTTACAGGCAGGCTTGAGTCCTTGAGACTCTCATTCCCTATCGGTGTTATGCATTGGCCAGCATACCCGATTTGGGCAGGCAAGGCGCAGCAGGCAGTACCAGTTTTACTGGTGGCATAAGATTGGGTTTATTCAGGCAGGCATGTTAGATACTGATGCATACATACAGTCATTCCTTTTGGCACTGCATTTAGAGGCATGCTAGTGGTGGTTTCCCTTTATTCAGCAGTTCTGCTTACAGCTTTACCACTTTTTCCTTTCGGGCCTCTAGTAGTCCTAGTGGGTGCGTCAGAGTTGAGGTTTTGCCCACTAGGGGAGGCTACTGGTTTATCTGGTAGTTCTCACCCCCATTACTGTTTTTCTCTTTCTTCTTCTTTATTTTGCAGAGTCGTCTGCGGGAGCTGCTAGGCTATCAGCGGCTGATAAAGGTAAGGGGATCGCTGAGTAGATAGATCTCCTGGGAGACTGAGAGCTGTAGATAGACGTTGTACCCTTCACTCAGACTGTGACATTCTCCTTTTATTTTGAGTCTGGCTTTCGTCGGCTGGTTGTATTATTTTGGTGAGCTGGGAGATTATTGTACATATTACAGTTTATTTTTAGTTCCAGTATGAGATACTATGTGGTTCTTCGACTTCAGCTCTGCATTATGCTCTTTTATTGTTCATATTATATCGGAGCAGGTTACCAGCGCTTCGTGTACTCGGGAAATCCCGTGTGCACGGCGGATCTGTTGGCAAGCCCGGGTTCCGGGGCGTGACATCCAGGCTCGGCCCCCATGGCTTTCGTCCCGACAAAGGAACGACCCCTAGAATCCAGATCACCCAAACTCTCTCGGGTGAGGAAGTGGTAATAAAAAGATGACGGTTATTACTGAAAATTATTTTAATCTGAGAAAACCCAATTTGATATATTTTAGTTCTTTTAGGAAAATTTGTTTAAATTAATTTTATTTTCCAAACCCCGAAGGGCTATTGCCATCACCCAAATCAAACAAGAACAGGCTCCGGCGACCCCTCGAGATTTGGAAGAAAACATTAGTTTACAGAAATCATGTATGTCTAAAAAGAACAATCTGGGTCCTAGGTCCTACTGACACTGGTAAACAACTGCCATTAACACAGTGGCGACAAATAAAACATCTCGGGACCGTCGTTTACCCAAACGGCTCCCGCCACAGATGAAAGATCAACTACATCTACCAGACTCCACTCTGCTCCCAAGCACGAGTGTAAATGCATCCCATACTAAAAGAAACCCGACCACTCGGCCCACTACCCGGGCGAGTATAACACTATGTCCAGGAAGAAAAGAAGTGTGGATGTCTAAAGCAGAATAAATCTAGCCCAAGTTGGAGTTTTCTACAGTCTGGCTGAACATGCTGCATATGACGGGGGTGCTAGGTCAAGTTCCAAGATAATAATAACTTTTAACGGATAAAAGAAAGCATGGAGATGACAGGATCATCAGCTAACATAAGGAATAACAATTCCTACATTCTAGCATGCTAAACAAGAATTAGCTATCATGCATAGTCCTACAATAGCAGGCTTAACGTACAGTCCATCAATCTTGGAGACAGGGCCACCCACCTGAAGGTGCACAACTGTCCAGGGTCGCACAGTTAAGAAAGCCCAGAAACAGATATACCAGCACAATCACCGTGCCCACAATACCAAAGTAGTGTTTACAGCATCCTGGGTACAAAATACATCCAAAAATTACACTTAATTCCACTAAATTCCACATTTTAACAATCTGCGATGAACAGTCTTCTTTCTGCAAAATTTTCACCTGAAAAACAGCCTCCAAAAATTCTAGTAAAAATACTACGGAGATCGTCGCGTCGAGACCTTCGAAACGGGTACCTGCACGTTCAATTCCGAGTTCGGTAGGTCAAGATATAAATTCGGCAAGGTGGTGCACTCAAACAATTTCTGCATCAAAAACTGTAGCACTGTACACAGGGAAACAGGGATTTTCACCTCCAAATAATTCTCTGAAAAATCCAAGAAAAATACAATCGCGTTCCTTGCGATCTGTAGATGAAAAAGTTGTATAAGCACGTTTCCGTCTGACGCTCGTGCGCGAAGATATCGTCAAAACACTCCGATGCTGTCCCAAAAATCCACACAGAAAAAGGGGTCACAATGGCACCTCGGGATCCGTGCCAAACACTCAGAACGGGAAAGCGCGATCAATATGAAAGATGAAGCCTTACCTCTTAGGAGTATGTCGGAGTAAGAATCACTAAAAAAAGAGGTCGGGGTAGCCCAGGGGAAATTTCACACCGATCAGCGACGAAGAAGAACACCGAAAATGAAACGTCGCTCCGCGCCGAAAAATCTGGAACCTCGGGATGCGTGCTCCTAAAAATCCCAAAACTCTGCAGGAAGATCGAGCACTCGAAGGTCTACAACTTTCCTAAAGGGTGCAAGGGCTCGAGAGCTCGGGAAGGTAGAGAAAAGGCAAGGTGAAGGGGACTCGGGTTCAAGATAAAGGCTGAAAAAATCAACAATTCACTTAATTCCCTCCGGGTCCCCGTTTTCGGGCGCCCGGAACTTCCGGGCTGCTACAGTAACAGGCCCGGCTCGTTACTGTGCAGGCCCGAAAAGTCCAAGGCCCGCCACGTCGCCTCCCGAACAGCGTACAGCTGTTTGGGCCATTGGTGTCGCGTCGCGTGGCCCACGCAGGTGCCGACACGTGGCGGCCCAAACCGCGCGGGAGCAGCGGGTCAGCGCGCCCACGCGCGCCTGTCGGGCACGCAGCCCGAGGTAACTACCCCCCGCTCCGTGGACCGCATGCACAACACCGCCCAATCAAGAACTGCCACGTGTCCACCCCTGGTCCACCGTGCACCCGCGCCTGCTGCGCCGGCCAACCGGAGCCCGCCACGTGGCCCGCGCCTAGTGCACGCCTCCCGCGGTGGACCGACCGGCCTCCCCTCGGCCCGCCGCCGCGCTCCACAGCCCGCCGCCGCCGCCGGCGCCTCTCCGGCCGCCGGAACAGTAACCCCATGCCTCGAAATCCGTGTTTTCGCGTCCGGACTCCAAAAAATTCAAGTAAATAGTTCATTTCGATCGTTTTCGCGCGCTGAATTCAAATCCGAAGTCCGTTTGGCCAAATTCCACTTCTAAAATTTCTCGAAAATTCCCGGAAAAGTAAACTTGATCCATTTTTCACGCCGGGTCAAATCCTTGGTTCCAATAAGCGCGCAGAAACCTCAATCATCCAATATGGACTTCCTGATAAGCAAATCTTGCTCCAATTACACAAGAAATCTAATTCTTAGGCCCGACACGTGCACACACACTCCCCGAAGCCACTAAACCAACATTAAACCCGTAAGTGGGGATTCGGGTCCTCACATTAGTAGCCGAGCTCTCCTCCTTCCCAAGTATAAATACAGTGTCCTTATTTCTTCCTTGTTTATGCTTGACATTAACTCCTCTTATCCCACTTGCAGCAGCCCCATGGATGGAAACAGGATCCCGCTTGAAGATCTTGACCTTAATCAAGTCCCTGCCAGCCTCATCCGTCCACGCTACCTATTTTTATGCTTTCTTCTGTTTGGTGCAGCTTCGTAAAACTCCTTTGCTCTAATTCCCTGAAGCATTCTCTGAGAGACCCACCTGAGGATCAGGACCAGCTTTAATGCAATTCCCCGCCTCCTCTCCAGGGAAGGTGGGTGAGCTCCTCAATGCATTCTTTTGTTTGGTGCAGCTTCTTAATGCTTCTTTGCTCCACTTCCTTGATGCACTCTCTGAGAAATCCAATTGAGGATCAGGACCAGTTTCAATGCTTCCTCCACCCACCTTTCCAGGGGAGGTGGGTGAGCTCTTTAATGTTCTTTCTTCTTTGAAAAGCGGGATCGGCGGGTGCGTAGCTGTGCGAAGGTTGGAGGAGACGAGGGCTCCTCCCCCTCTCTCCATTACTTCTACCAAGCTCCTCACGCGATATCTACTAATTGTTAGCCTCCATCTTTAATCTGTAAGTTCTTCTCGCGGTCCAGTGGAGCGCAACCTAACGGTTGTTTTATTTATTTACTTTTTTTTATCTCTCTAGAGACTTAGATGTCTCATTTATTGTGCTAAGTTCAATTACCGATTCAATGAAGCGGGTGGCGTACTATCTTTCTCTCCAAAAAAAAAAAAAGTTCTCCTCGCTTGGTGTACACGAAATTTCTTGTGTATGCAACGAATTTATTGGCTTGACATTCAATTTGGGTTTGATGCTTTGTGAGATGTTAGCTATTACGGGATTGGTTTGGTCTTCGAAGATTTAAATGCGTCCATTCTCAATAATGTAGGTGAATTAATATTTTCCAATATTATTGCTATGGGAGAGATTGTTGCAATTCTTAGTAATATTAAAAGGCTTCAAATTTTTGCTTCTTTTCTAATTTTTCATATGGCATTATATAGTAATATTATTTTGGTTGTAAATACATTTGGTCCAGTGTCTGAAAAAGTATTTTGTACATAAATAATTTTGACTTAGAGAACTAATTTTGGTTAAAGTTGTAGAGTATTTGATTCAGTTTAGATAAAAACTGTTTAGTAAAAAAATTTTATAAAACTGTTGGTAAATAAATTTTTTTGTTTGCAAGTAATAAATATTTTATTAAATTTTATTCTAAAATATTTTAAAATTTGAATTTAAATTTAAAATTTGACATTAAATTTAAAATTTAAAATTTAAAAATCAAAATTTAAATTAAATTTAAATTGTAAATTCATATTTATTTTAAAATTTAAAATTTAAATTTTAAATTTTTTTAATTTAAATTTAAAATTTAAAATTTAAAATTTTGAATTTTAAATTTTAATATTTGATATTTGAAATTTAAAATTTAATATCTAAATTTTAAGTTTTAAAATTTGAAATTTAAAAGTTAAAATTTAATTATAAAATAAAAAATTAAAATTTAAAATTGAATTAAAATTTAAATTAAAAATTAAAATAAAATTTTAAAATTTAAGTTTAAAATAAGAATCAAATTTTAAAAATAGATTTTATCTATTTCTAATTTTGAATCTCAAAAATTTAAAAATTAATTCTAAAAATTAAAATTAATTTTTATAAACGAAATTGACAGACACCCTGCTGCGCTGTTGGGCCAAAAATAAAATTATTTCTAAATCTAAAATTATTACTGAAAAGTTAGGCAAACACCCGCTACATAAAATAATGTGATGAGAATAACTTTTATGTGGGAATTAAATGTGAGGCTCATAACTTAGCGGGCTTAGGCGAAAGTGATGCATAAAATTTATTATAATTTAGGGAAAGTTGGTTATCGTCTTATTAATAGACCAAGAACAGCTCTGTGTTGTATTCTGATATATCTAGAACAGCTGTTTGTTTTCTTTGGGATTATTTACAAAATTAATCATTTTTAAATTTTTTTTATAAAAATAGATCTGTAAAAAATTTATTTATAAAAATAAATTGGAGGTCGGAGGGGCTAAACCGCTTTCTTAAAAAACGATAAATAGTTATCGCATTTTAAAAAAATTTCTAGGCTCATAAAAACGGTGAATCATTCACCGCTCACCGCCTTTATGAAAAACTAGAAAATTACATATTAAAAGAAAAAAAAATTCTAGTTTTTATTTTAAAAATATTTTTAATATGAGAAAAATAAAAGAGAAAATTATTTAATAATAATAATAATATTAATAATTATAATTAAAATAATTTTATTATAATAATTATTTTATTATGATTACCAATTAATATGACTAAAAATATATACAATATAAAGGCAATATAATTATACAATATTTATAAATAAAAGTGATAAAATAATAACCGAAAATGTCATTCCAAGATCAAGCAAGTAATATTAAGGTTGTTTATATTATTTTATTTATTATTTAAAAATATTATAAAATATTATTCATAATATATATATTTTTTATACAGATATTTTACGATAATATAAAATAATTTTTTATAGTAATATTATATACGTTAATATTTTTTATCTGAAACAAAAAAATAATGCAAAAGTTATATAAAAAAAAAAGACCATGCCGGTGAAGAATGAGAGAGAGAGAAAAAAAAATTTCTTTAATTAATATATAAATTTATATAAATATTATTAATATATAATTTTTTTCGAATCTATCAAAATAAGATTATGTTAAAAAAAAAAAATTAGAAAGAATGCTAAATTGAGAATATTTTTTTTAATAAAACTAAATAAGATATTATAAATTTTAAATTAAAATGGTGAATAATTTTTATAAAAGTTTAAATTTTTTTCACCGTATTTAAAAGCGGTGAATGGTTCACCGTATTTAAAAACGGTAAACAGTTTACCGCATTTAAAATCGTTTAAGAGGTTATTTTTAAAATAATAATATTTTATAAAATTATTTATAAAAAAATAAAATTATTTATAAAAAAAATTGATTTTCTTTCTGCCCAGTCTCCTCCTCCTCCTCATCCCAGGACCCTCTTTCCTTCTGCCGCCTTTTCCACTTCCTACGATAACAATTAAGAAGAAAAGAAGAAGAAGAAGAAGAAGAGGAAGAAGAATGGCGGAGAGGCCACTCCACATCGTGGTATTCCCGTGGCAAGCGTTCGGACACATGATCCCCTACCTGGAGCTGTCCCGGTCGCTCGCCGCCCGCGGCCACCGCGTCTCCTTCATCTCCGCCCCGCGCAACATCCAGCGCCTGCCCACCCACTCCTCCCATCCCCTGATCCGCTTCGTCCCCCTCCCCTTTTTTTCTTCCTCTTCCTCTGCCGCCTCCGCTTCCCTCTTGCCCCCGGGCGTCGAATCCACCGCCGACCTCGCCTCCCCCAAAGACGCCGACCTCCTGATGGCCGCCGTCGACTCCCTCCGAGACCCCCTGGCCGACTTCCTCTCCTCCGCCGACCCCAAGCCCGACTGGATCCTCCACGACTTCGCCCCCTACTGGCTGCCCGCCCTGGCCGCCGGCTTCGGCATCCCCTGCGGCCTCTTCAACACCTTCCCCTCCTTCTTCGTCGCCTTCACCGCCCCCTTCATCTACGGCCCTCCCCAGCAGCACCAGCAGCAGCAGCAGCAGGAGCAGCAGGAGCCGCCCCCCGCCGACCTGACCTTCCGCCCCTACCAGATCCGCCAGCTGATGGAGGCCGCCCAGCGCAGCACCGCCCAAGTCAAGGTGGCCGAGCGCTGGCGCACCGCCCGGGCCCAGGCCGAGTTCATGGCCATCCGCGACTGCGACGAGCTCGACGCCGACTGGCTGGGCATCCTGCACCGCTTCTTCGACAAGCCGGTCGTTCCCGTCGGCCTCCTCCTCCCGCCCGCCCGAAACGCCGATGCGCATTCGTCGAGCGTCGTCCGCTGGCTGGACGAACAGCCTCCGTCCTCCGCGGTCTACGTTTCCTTGGGCACGGAGGCCACGCTGGGCGCCCGTCTCCTCCGCGAGCTCGCCCTCGGGCTCGAATTATCCGGCGCGCAGTTCGTCTGGGCGCTCCGGGAGCCGGCGGAGCTGCTTCCGGAGGGCTTCGGCGACGTCTGCCGGGGTGTGGTGGCGACGGGGTGGGTGCCGCAGCTGGAGATCCTGGGCCACCGCGCGGTCGGGGCGTTCGTGACGCACTGCGGCTGGAGCTCCATCATCGAAGGCCTGGGCTGCGGGCGGCCGCTGGTGATGCTCCCCATCCTGCACGACCAGGGGATCAACGCCCAGGCCATGGCCGCCAAGAAGGTCGGCGTCGAGATCGAGCGGGACCCGGAGGACGGATCCTTCACCAAGGACTCCGTCGCCAAGGCTGTGCGTCTGGTCCTCACCGAAGAACCAGGCCAGGAGATCAGGGCCAACGCCCAGAAGATGGAGGGGATTTGCGGGAACAGGGACTGCAACGAAAGGTATGTGGATCGTCTGCTTCGGCTGCTCAGAGATAGATCGTGATGAACTCCCGCTCCCGCTCCCGCTCCCGTGTAGCCCGGTAGGACCGGGATAGGCGAATAAAATTGTGTTTTAGTACCAAATTATAAGGGAATTTCAAATCTTGTACACCCTAAATCATATTAAGGGAATTGTACTAATTTACATCCTATCATCATCTCAGCATGGAATGAATATCATATCATAAACTGAACGTGCGAATAGCTCGGAGATTAATTACTCAGTATTAACTTCATGTTTCGTTTAGGTCTTTACTGCTACTCTGCTTGTTTTCAAAATCAAAACTCATTTTGATTCCTCTGCTTCCGTGAATGGTGTGCTGCTCGTTCGAATCGCATCTCAGCTGCATGAAAAGTCCACGAGAGATGATGATTCCTTATTCACTCCCATGCCCAACGAAATCGTTTTGGTTCGGTAAACAAAATTTTTGGAGACACTGTTATAACAAGCTACTGTTACAGCTCATCTTATTTCTAATTTAATACTCATTCATTAATTTAATAAATTTGTGTCCGTTACGAGTGGCCGACTTTTCTTTTTTTTTTTTAACCGCTGTCTCATATAAAATTTAATTTTTTATTGAATTATGAAAAATAATAAAAGATTTAATCATGAGCAATATAATATACTAGTGTAGGTGTAGGGACCATAAAAAAAAAAAAAATCTTTAACCTATATCTTAAGGTTGTAAAACAAAAATGGTCAAACTATAGTGGAGTAAATTTTAGAATTTATCCCTAGATGGAGGGGGGTGAATGCTGGTGGGACTTTGATACTCAAAGTCACGTTAGAGCCACGTTGCTATTTAATATTTAAACTAATAAAAGTATATCATATTGCAATAATAATTTTAGATGCATTTATTATATTATAAATCAACTCAAAAATATTCATCAAATATAAATTTTATCATACAATAAATTATTTAAATATTTTATATTACATATATTATATTATATTTTATATTATTAATTATCTTATATTTTGTGCGTGAATAAAAAAAATTTCTTCTTTCTTAAAATTAGGAGCATTCCAGAGAGATCTAGAGAGATAAAGCAAGAAACGAGTGAGGGAAAGGGAGAGGAAGAGCTTGTGTGTGTTTGTTCTCGAATGGGAGAAGAAGAAGAATAAAAAAAATACCTTTATGCGTATAGGCCCCTAATAGTGATAATTTATTATTTAGCTCAGTTATGATATGGTACTTACTGTCGGAGTCCTTCTAAACGTTTGTTTACACTCAAATTTGATAGGTAGATTCAATTTAACTTAATTTATTATAAATTATCTTAAATTTTCAATTTAAATCATATTTTGATCACCGAAAGTTTTGTCGATGTAAAATCATTAATAAATCTTTTTTTCACTGCTCGAGTATCCGAACGACGTGAAACTTTTATTGTGGCCTCAGGACATAAGTACGGACCACTCCAAAAATTTTTATAATTTTTTGACACTGTAAATTTTCTGCCAAAATATAAGCCCTATTTTTTACAGGAAATTCTAAAATTTTCCTTTTTAATCCATTTTTAGTACAAATCACTTTCAAATTATACTTTATTTCTCTAAGCTCAATAAAAATAGTTACTCACAATACTTTTATTTATACTTACATATATACTAAAAATTCAATAACCTACATTCTATCCCCCTTAAAAAAATTTCGTCCGCAAAACTTGTCGACATATCTTGGCTCAAGAGTCAAAAAAGGTAGGACTAGTGTTCCCGCATTTGATCCTCAAGTTCCCAGGTGGCTTCACGATCATCGTGGTGGATCCATTGAACTTTCACATACGGAATCACACAATTCCGAAGTTCCATCTCCACACGAGCAATAATCCTCACTGGAAACTCTTCATGTGTTAAATACTCCAGAAGCTCTAATGGTTCATATAGGAGAACATGCGTGAGATCGTGGATGTGCTTGCGGAGTGTAGATACGTGAAATACATCATGAACTCTCACAAGCTTCGATAGTAGTGCGAGCCGATAAGCTACGGTGCCAACCCGTTCCTCTGCCTCTTGTAACACATCCAGGCCCAAGGCAATACAGGCACCAACCTCGCTCCAATGTATTGGAGAGGCCAACATGATCACCTTGAATAGAAAATAAGCAACACTGTGAATCCGTCTCCACAATCGTTAGAGATATACTATACTACTTCAAAACCCAATTGATTCAACTCACGCCACTTAGAACAATTCACGTCACTCGCGTGCCTAAAACCCTTATGGTTTTCAACCTAAGGTTTTCTAGGTCCACCCTAGATGACTTCCACGCTCTGATACCACCTCAATCTATCATGCCCTGAGACCGCTTATTTGGTCGGTTCAAAGCGCGCACAGATCCACTGAACGGACAGAGTCTTTCCTGTGCGTCCAGAGCGTCGACAATGTCGATACAGTGAATATTCAACGTAAAAACATCATACAATTCAATTTTTGCATCAAGAGGAGAAAATATAAAGCGAAAAAATGTAAACCTATCTAAACAGTTAAACATTCATATATTACATCCATACAACTTTACAAGTTCACATTTATATTTACATTTATATCTCCCAAAATGTAACCTATACATCAACTATTGTATGTGATACAAAAAGGAGTAAACTAAACGTGGTGGTCAAGCTACCACGGTCCTGCGTCGCTATGTTCGGAGTCGAATATGAAATTAAACTTGCTGGGCGATCTTCAACAACCTTCAATTAGAGGGTTTAACACTCATCTTAGATCAAAACCCAAGAAAATCCAACATTAGACTTAAAACCCTTGAATCCTAACTCTTAAATGAAGTTACATTTTCTCCAAAGTTTCTTGTGATTCTTTCGATAAGAATTTATATAAGATAACGTAGAACATAAATATAAAGAAATTACAATAAAACACAATTCATCTTTCGCAAGACTCACCTCAAAAAGTGATGGTTTCGAGCTTTTCTTGATCCAAAAGCTCACTCTTTTTCGCCGCAACTTGTTTTGAACTTCGGCGTGCGTTGGAGCAAGAGATCTAAAGAGATAAAGCAAGAAATGAATAAGGGAGAGGGAGAGGAGGAGGGTGAGCTTCCTGTGTGTGAGGTTGTGTGTGACGCCCCACTTCCCAGAGGGTCACCCATCCTAGAACTACTCTAGCTCTAGCACACTTAACTCTCATGTTTCTCTTGGATCTTGCTACCATCCAAAATGCTATAGCCGGGTTAGAAATTTAGTCCTATTATATTATTTATATAGAGGACTAATCCAAATTCCGGGAGTGTCACATTCTTCCCCCCTTTAAGTCCTGACGTCCACGTCAGGCTCAAGCACACTCACAAGCACCAGGCGATGTGAGACTCGTCTCGCTAGCCTTAGCCGACCTTGTGAGGAGCTGCACTCCACTCACAACGGTCATTAGCCGGGGAGCCTCGCTCTACCCGCTATATAACCCTGGCTCAGCCGTGACTAATCTCATATTTCCGGCTGGTGAATGTCTCTGATACCAACTGTGACGCCCCACTTTCCAGGGGGTCACCCATCCTAGAACTACTCTAGCTCTAGCACACTTAACTCTTATGTTCCTCTTGGATCTTGCTACCATCCAAAATGCTATAGCCGGGTTAGAGATTTAGTCTTATTATATCATTTATATAGAGGACTAATCCAAATTCCGGGAGTGTCACATTGTGTGTGTGTGTGTGTGTTCTCGAATGGGAGAAGAAGAAAAGAAAATGCCTTTATGCACATAGGCCCCTAATAGTGATAATTTACTCTTTAGCCCAATAATGATCTGATACTTATTGTAGGAGCCCTTCTAAACATCCATTTGCGCTCAAATTTTGCAGGGAGGCTCAATTTAACTTAATTTATTGTAAAATATCTTAAATTTTCAGTTTGAATTATTTTTTGTCACGCCCCAGGAGCAATTCTGAAAATTCAAATATTGAAATCACTAGTTTTGCGGAAGCATTTTTTTTTTTTTTTAAACCCCGCTCCTAGAACATGCACATTTGAAATTTGAGTCTTTTAACACTATTTTTTAAGATATTTTTAATTCTAGACGTTCATTTTGGGACTACTTATTCACTAGGCAAACGAAATCAAAAAAAATTATAAAATTTGATTTTTTAGATAGTTCCAATGTTGTAGATCAAGTCAAACGGAACCGATCGCGCAAATCAGAAGTCCCATCATTGAGAACAACTTATAAGAACGGATGCCTCTTTACTTTCAAAAATATAAGAGCCTCTCTCTCTCTCTCTCTCTCTCTCTCTATATATATATATATATATATATATATATATATATATATATATATATATATATATATATATATATATATATATATATATAGTTGGGCTGGAATAATGTCGGTAGTAAACAGGCTACGTTGCTACCAATTTTTTTTCGATGATGGAGCCTCTGAATAGACGATCAGCACCGTTGAACATGATCTAGACTACTAGAAGTATCTAAAAATCAAATTTTAAATCTTTTCGACATCATTAATCTAAAAATAAAATGGTTGCAAAATTTATAATTTTAATGGCAGATATAAAGTGTTTGTTGGTTAAATTATGTAAACAAATATAAATCAATTGAATTTTAGTTAGAAAATTTTTTAAACTATTTTAAATAAGATTTATACTCTCGATCTTGATTACAAAACTGCTATCATCACTTTTTAAAGAAAATTCATTATCAGCCACTCATTTTTGTATCAGCTTGATGGACAAGAAAAGAATATCAAAAATATATGAAATTTGATTTCTATATAATTTAAATGATTTAGATCATATTCAGCGGTGTCGATCATTAATTTGGAAGCTCTATCATCGAAACCAAATTGATAGGCTACTGATAGAATTCCAGTTCAACTCTATATACATATGAGTTCTGCTACTATCCTTTTAAAAGTACCAGTAATTGCTACTGATAAATTTTTTACCATTAGAACTATCTCTTTGATAAATTTACCTCTTAGATCATGCTATTCCACCAACCACACACTAAATCCAAGAGTCCTATTGTCATTTTAACCGCACATTATTTGAACCAAAAACTAAAAATCTACAAGCACTAAATGACTTGATACTTTTAAAAATATAGAAGTTCATATATATATATATATATATATATATATATATATATATATATATATATATATATATATATATATATAGAGAGAGAGAGAGAGAGAGAGAGAGAGAGAGAGAGAGAGAGAGAGAGAGAGAGAGTTGGACTGGGCTATTGTTAGTAGTAAAACAATATTGTTACTACCAATTTTTTTTTTTCAATGATAGAGTCTTCGAATCGATGATCGGTACCATTGAACATGATCTGGACTACTGGAACTATTTAAAAATTAAATTTTATATTTTTTTCAATATTCTTTTTTTGTCTATCAAGTAGACACAAAAATGAACGGCTGAAAGTAAATATCCTTTAAAAAGTGATGACAGGAGTCTTGTAATCAAGATCGTTTTCTAACCAAAATTTAATTAATTTAGATTTTTTTACATCGTTAAACGAGCAAAAATTTTATATCAACCATTAAAATTATAAATTTTGCAACCCTTTGATCAATAGGTCAATGATGATGAAAAAATTTAAAATTTGAATTCTAAATAGTTCTAGTGGTCTAGATCATGTTTAACGGTGCCGATCATCGATTCGGAGGCTCCATTATTGAAAACAAAAATTGGTAGTAACAATAGAGTTTTACTACTAATAGTAGCTTCGTCCATATATATATATATATATATATATATATATATATATATATATATAACTAGGCTAGAATACTATCGATAGCACCAAGTCATTGGTGTTTCAAATTTTTTAGCCCTTGGATTAATTGATGTGCGGTTAGGACTGTTTTTGGATTAATTAAAGCTTTAATAAAGATTTCTTTGAATTTCTCTCTTTAAACTGAGCTTGTCATTTGTTATAGATGGTCTTCACTTCAGCTAGAACTTGTGGGAACTTTGTTTGAACTCATTTGAAGGTTAGTTTTATGTGAATTGTAATTTGAATTCTTCAACCGAAAATCAGGATTTTGAGGTATTCGTGTTCTTAACTTTTTAATCACCTTTCATTATGATTTTATGCTGATTATGGAAATTTTCTGATGGACTAGGAGCTTGGGAACACACTTAAGAGTGTTGTGCACCTTTTCTTCTACTTGGTTGCTCTGTGGATTTACTAGAATACCCGCCACAATAGCTCAAACTTCAGCAACAGTAGCAGCCTGGTGCAGGAACAACAGTGAAGTAATTTCGAATTTGTTTTTTTGAAAACCAGCAAAATTATTACACAACATTGCCTAAACAACAAACTGTTATCTCCATATATATTGAAGTTTAATCCTTATATTTGCATTTTTATGATATTTGCAGAATTACATTAGATTAAATATCGGAAATCAATTTAAAACTGCCAGAAGAATGAAAATTTAAACTTCTTTGAAATCAACTTCTATTTGTGAAATTGGATCCTAATATATGTAGAAAAATTGAATAGTTTCCAAGTTGTTAGAGGTAAAATTTTAGTCTGCTCAATTAATTTTTTTTCATGGTTCCCTTTAGTATATGGTAATAAAACTTTCTTGATGTTCCATTCCATATAAAGTAGACTACTTCAACAAGTACCCCGAAAGAAAAAACAGAACTAATCCTCTTTGTGCATCACCTACTAAACAACAAACTAAACAATTTTTAATACCATGGTAAACTTCATATTCTTTTGAGTGCATCACTTCATGAACAAAGAAGTGTTATCTCCAAATATATTGAAATATCATCCTTATATTTACAAAATTATTTTACATGAAATCGCTGAAATTATGTTTAACTTAATATGCAGGGTTCTTCTCTACATGCTGCTGGTAACAAAATACAAAGCCAAGAGAAGAAAAAGAAGATGATGATAAAGTTGAAGAATTAATCAAAAACCAGCTGCTACAACTACTGATGCTTCCAACTGCTGATGCTGCTTTTTCTCCTGTCTACTATTGATTGTAATTTTGATCCTAACAAAATTTATTTAATCCTAAAATATATTGTCCGATCTCCATTTAGGTCAATTTGTAAGTTTATTTTCTTTTGTAAGTTTGTAAGTACGTGAATGTTACCACACTTTGCTAATCATTGGTAAATGTTGTTCTGGTTCCCC
Source organism: Tillandsia leiboldiana (assembly GCA_029204045.2). Taxonomy (NCBI): domain Eukaryota; kingdom Viridiplantae; phylum Streptophyta; class Magnoliopsida; order Poales; family Bromeliaceae; genus Tillandsia; species Tillandsia leiboldiana. Next base: position 6,210,397 of record CM055083.1, read on the forward strand.
AAATGCAAAATGGATTCTATTGTCAATTTGTAAGTTCTTTTCTGTTCTTCTCTTCTCTGCAACCTGCGTTCCTCTCATGAAATGTGTCCATTCTCTCTGTTTTGTACGTTATGTAATAATTAACGAAAAAAAGGAAATAAAAAATAATATTTAGTGAAAAAATTATACCCGCGGCGCAGCGCGGGCCTTCACTAGTAAGGGATTAAAGTTTGGCTTTCCAATTAGTATTGCTCTTTCAGAATGCTCAGGGTTTGCGGCGGTATGGATGTACTCGGGTTATTTACAAAAATAACCACCCTAACATTCTATATTACAAAAATAGTCTCCAAAAAAATTTATTTGTAAAAATAGGCCTCTGGAAGTCAGGGGACCCAAAAGCGGTGAACCATTTGCCGCTTTTTTGAAAAGCGGTAAATGGTTCACCGCTTTCTGAAAATTTGTCGTAGTCCCGTAAAAGTGGCAAACCATTTGCCTCTTTTAAAAGAGGCAAATGGTTTGCCGCTTTTAAAAGCGGCAAATGATTTGCTTTTTTTTTAAAAAAAATAATTTTATTTTATATTATAATTTAAAAAATAATACTGAATAAGTAAAATTATAAAAATAGGCGTAGTTAGGGTTAAACTATTCATTAGCAGCATAATTTTTTTAAAAAAATTTATTTATTTTTAAAATTTAATTTATTTTTAATAAAAAATTTATTTTTGATTTAAATAATTATTAGTGGTATGATTTTATTTTTAAATTAATTTATTTTTAAAATTTGATTTGTTTTTTGGGTAAACAAAATAAAAATCTGAAAATATTCATGTAAAAGAAAAAAATATTTTAAAATTAAATTCAAATTTGATTGTTTAATTTATTTTCTAAATTTAATTTGTTTCAATTTATTATTAATTCAAATTTGATTCTTAATTTAAATAGTTATTAATTATATGAATTTATTTTTAAAATTTGATTTATTTCGATTCAATTTGAGATAATCTGAAAATATAAAAAAAATTATGAAATAATATATTAATATTTAATAAACAAAAGATAAAATTATCTGTTAGAAAAAAAAAAACTTAATTTCGCTACGTAATTATTATTAATGATATATTCTTTTATTTTTTTTAAAATTTATATTCTTAATTTATATCTGAATAGTTTACCGCTTAAAAGCGGTAAGCGGTAAATGATTTACCGCTTTTAAAAATTTTCTGGAAGCTTATGAATGCGGTAAATCGTTTACCGCATTTAAAAACGGTAAACCATTCGCCGCTTAAGACTATTTTTGTAAAAAAAAAATTTCATAAGCCTATTTTTATAATTATAAAAAAGTTTAAGATTATTTTTAAAAAAAATTCGATGTAACCACCTCCTCTTTCTCTCCTTTTCTTCTTCCTCCTCCTCGCCGCGCCACTACCCTCTTCCTCCTCCTCCCTTCAACTCCATGGCTCCGTCCTCCTCCTCTCCATCCTCCCTCCCTAAAACCCGAACCCTAACCCTAAGCCTGTTCCCTTCCTCTTCTCTTTCCTCTCTGTATGCGCTCCGCTCGCCGAGCCCTAATCCCCTTCCTCCCCTCCGCCCATCTCCGTCCCCTGTCCTCCTCCTCCTCCTCCTCCTCCTCCATTGACGACCCTCTCCATCTCCTACTCAAATTCTCCGAGCTCCTCAAGCACTTCTCCGCGTCCCCCCCTCCCCCGACCCCTGTGAGGCCCCTTTGGCCCCACCCCTTCGACTACAACCGCCTCATGTCCTCCTCCGGCGACGCTGACCACGTCCTCCATCTATTCCACGAGATGAAGAGCTTCCGCCGCCCCCCCGACCTCGCCTGCTACACCACCGTCGTCCACTCCCTTGTCACCGCCCGCCGCCCCCACGCTGCTCTCTTGGTTTTTAAAGAAATGGCTTCCTCTGGGCTGGTCCCGGACGCCGTCGCTTACACTGTGCTGGTGAAGCTGTATTCTTGCTACTTAAATGATTTTGACTCGGCTTATGAGGTGGTGAGGTGGATGGCGAGGTGCGGGTGCCCGCCCGACGTCGTCACCTACTCGACTCTCATCACTGGTCTCTGCTGGGCTGGGCGCGTCGAGGAGGCTTTGGGTGTTTTGGATCTGATGCTGGAGGGCAAGTGCCGCCCCAATGTACGCACTTACACACCAATTGTCCATGCATACTGTTCGATCGGACGAATCGAAGAGGCTAAGCAGTTGGTGAATGCTATGGGGGTGGTCGGGTGCCCGCCGAATACCGTAACTTATAATGTGATCATCGAAGCCCTTTGCTCGGTTGGTGCACTCGATGAGGCCGAAAATCTTATTAATGATAGCAATTCAAATGGTTGGAAGCCCGATACGATAACATACAGTATTTACATGGATGGTTTATGTAAGTTTGGGAAACTAGATAAATGTGCCGAGGTGTTTGATGAAATGACTGCGAGAGGATTGTGTCCTACTGCTGTGACATTGAATATCCTTCTTGATTGCCTTTGCCGTGGCTCGAAGGCTTGGGAGGCGAAATACTTGCTGGAGAGGAGCTGGGAGTTGGAGTGGAATGCCGATATTGTGAACTACAATACTGTGATGAGCCGACTTTGCAGTGGTGGGAGATTGTTTGCCGTTTTTAAGCTCTTTACTGATATGTTGAAGAAAGGTATTGCTCCGAATAGTTGGACGTTCAGTATTGTGGTCAACAGTCTCTGCAGAGTCGGGAAGCTTCGAAAGGCCAAGTGTATATTTGATAGCAAAGGGTTTGTTGCAAATATTGTGACTTACACGACTTTAATTCATTATTTACACTCGGCTGGAGAAAACGATGAGGTCTGCTTACTGTTTTACAAAATGGTTGAGGAGAATATCAGCCCAAATCATACCATCTATCGCATAATGATCGATTGTCTCTGTACAAAAGGAAGGTTCTTGGAGGCTATTGGTTGTTTTTTTAGGTCTCTTGAGAATGGGTACTCGGAGAATCTGGTGGCAACTTTAACTTATGGGTTGCTCGGGGGTGGAAAACTGAGAGAATTACTAACTTTGTTGGAATTGGTTTTGAGTCATGGTTTGCTGATAAATTTTCCCATATTCCATGCTTTAATTAGAATGTGTTGTAAGAAAGGTTTCTGTCGAAGTTCAGAGATATACAAAGTTTGCCATATTTTGGACAAAATTCTTGGAGTGAGATAGGTTAACTTTGGAAGTGGGATCTTTAATTCATAACTGGTAAAGCATCCATACACAAGAGAGGTAAAATGCTCTGATCTGTAATACTTTGTCTTTACTGCTGGTATATCTGGGGATAATCTTTTATATACACAACTTATCTTGCTTGCATATCTTTGTCATGGATTATGATCTCATAATGCCACTGTCACTAGGATTGTCCACTTGAACTTCAAAAATCCATAATCTAATCGAATTTGAACCAAAATTTGCCCTCTCAGAGGCTGTTATGGTTTTGTTTTAGTTTTTTTTTCCTTTTTCTTGGGGAAAACTAAGGTCACGATTAGTATTATTGCCATTTTTTTGGTTTTTGTAAACAATAGTTATACATGGCTCATAGTTGGATGTGCTGGTGGGTAGACTTTCCCACTCTTGTCATTTTTGGTTAGCTTATAGTGTAAACTGGTTGGAAGCAAAAATGCATCTACAAAAGAATAAAACAAAAAATGTTACTACTAAGTCTTTGTCTTTTGCTGCCAAACAAAGCTCTTAGATGTTTGGTTGCAAGCACTCCACCGTCTGCTTGCACACTATATTGCATTGAATTTGTGTTTTAAAAAAGAAAAGAATGAGAACAGTAATCAACAAGGCCTAAATTTCTTGTACCGAACTGGTCCAATTACTGATTGAATAATATTTAGGTCCATATTAGATATTTGGATGTGGCTATACCTTTGATTCTACTGATTTTTTTTGGTTTGTTAGATAGAATTAGGCTTTGTAATTTTGTTTAGATTTATTTTGATGATTACAAAATTTAAACCCAATCAGGCCTAGCAAATAGGTCAAGTTGTCTACAAATTAAATTATAGGTTTACTAGAAAAATGTAAAAACTCAATTAATTGCTATAACTTATTGGTTTGAAATGGTTTTGTCCAGGATTTGAAAAGTGTGATTTTTAATCATTTTTTAGGGATTGCAGTTTAATCCAATTTGAAAAATTGAACCGACCTGACTTATTTTTGTCACCAAGCTATGAAGCTTGATTGGGTTTGGTCAAAAGAGATCAATCTTAAGGAACTTTTGGGTTGGTTTTGGGTTTGGCTGTCAACCTGATTCTTGTAATGCTACTCTGGTTTGGATCGGCAGGTTGGGTTCGGTTGGGTCAATTTAGATCATATTAGTTTTATCGTGAGTGATGCAGCAAAATATAACTTTCTTTATTGTTGAATGTAATTTTCTTTTATTTTTGTAAATTTGTGTCTGAATCAGACTTAAATCATTTAGTTTTAGTTGGTTCAACTAACCCGAAACCCCTTTTCTCCAATAAAGATAAACACAAACCCAAAAAAACCTTTTGGCTTGCTAGAATCGTCTCATTTTCTATGCATGACCCTTGGGTGATCGTGCTGTGTTGAAGACGAAGAGACAAGAATTTATTATAAGAATAAATACTTGGTTCTTAATGCTTTGAGAGGCAGATTTGATGAATAAAAATTTCTACTTTTGTTCTTTATCCTTGCCGTGGTGATCTTCTTCTTGATGTGATCGTCGACGTTCGCGTCGAGATAGTCTTCTTCCTCAACTTGATCGTTGTCGCTTCTTCCTTGTGGGAAGATTTGGTTATGCTTCTACCAATCTTCTTCTTCCTAGTCTTTGCCTCCTCTTCTTCTTTCTCATTGCCAAAGTTCTATCTGTGGTGTACTGCCCTCGTCGATTGTGGATCTCCCGCAATTGTGTGATTGGTGCACTTCTTGTATCTTATCTTCTTTCTTATCTCCTGATATTTCATTATTCCTTTCAATCTAGCTTTCTATCATTATCAACAATCTTTGTCGAAACAATCAAATCTAAAAGTTTTAAGTGTGATAAAATCGAACTTAACTTTTTATTTAGAACTATTATATATATTTTCAGTTGGTTGTTATTATATAATTTTCATTGTACCTGTGCTACCCCGAAGGAATTTTTGGATAGAAAGGCCTCGTAAGCATATATGATTATTGAAGGTCTCCAAAATTCATCTGAACATACGCTTATCATGGTAATGTGATCAAGAATGATTGCCGCACACCTAAAAGTTATTAGGATCACTAGATATCACTTTAAATTTGATTTTAAACAAAATTGAAAGAAGTTAGTGGGATTTGTTGATGACAATAGTCATTATACAAAGATTATTCATTAACTGCACAGAGATTTTCCACAAAGAGCTGACAGATTGTAGAAAATGATTCTAAAAATGATATTAAATAAATTCTCATAGGTAACGGGTGACAAACACATGATCATGTGGAAAAAGAAATTGATAAGAAACAAGCTCGTTTCATACGAAAGTGCAGTAAAGACAATATATTTACCACCGACGATCATAGCATTGCCAGGAAATTTAACGTAGACTCTACAGTTCCAATTTGCTCAAGCTATCAAAGCATACACATATACTAAGAAACGGTTAGAGACAAATATTATCCAATAACGCTGGAACATAAATGGAGTATTTGAGCTGCAAAAGATAGCAGGCCGGAATTTCTAAATCACAACAGCTGTTATGAAGAGATAGTCATAAGAACTGAAATTCAAAGAGAAAGGAAATTAGTTGAAGAAGTTGGTTGAAAGGAAGTTAGAGCGGACCTGCACGACCTGGACGATGGTGCTGGTGACCTCGGCGGCGGCGCGCTCGGTGTAGTGGCCCCTGGCGACGATGCGGTCGAAGAGCTCCCCTCCCTCGCAGAGCTCCATGACGAGGTGGACGGCGTAGTCGTCCTCGTAGGTGTCCTTGAGGCTGACAATGTTGGGATGGGGCGGCAGGTGGCGCATGATGTCCACCTCCCGGCGCACGTCCTCGATGTCCACCGCCGTGCGCAGCTTCTTTTTGGAGATGGACTTGCAGGCGTAGCCCTCGCCGGTGACCTTTGAGGTGGTTCTGATTCCGTCCTCACAGCCTCCCCTTTGCGGATACAAAAGGAAGAAAAAAAAAATTCCGAAAAAATGAATAAAATCCGAGCGTAGAGTTGTCTCCTCGGAGATTCGATTTGATTCGGACGCCGATGTTGAAGCCGATGCCGAGAGAAGATGGAGAAGAAAAGTAGAGTAGAGGCGCTTGTTTTTTTTGCTCCTTTTTTGTTTTTTTTACCAACCTGCGTCTAGATTCCCTTCAAGGAATCCACTTGGAGAGCTACAGAGAAGCTGCAGCTGATTCATACAGATCTCTGCTGTCCACAAGTGATTCCTTCACTAAATGGCAGCAGGTATTTCATTATTTTCATTGATGATAATACCAGAATGTGCTGGATTTACTTCATGAAGCAAAAGTCAGAAGTTGCTGAGGTATTTCTGAAGTTTAAAAGATGGGTTGAGAACCAAAGTCACTGCAAGATTCAAGTTATCAGATCTGATAATGGAACAAAATACACTTCATAAAGGTTTAATTCTTTCTGTGAAGAGGCTGGAATTGAGCATCGGCTTACTGCTACTTACTCTCCACAGCAAAGTGGAACTATTATGGAAATGACTAGGTGTCTGCTGCATGAGAAGAATCTGCCAAAAGAGTTTTGGGCAGAAGCAGCAAACACAATAGTTTTTCTGCTGAATAGACTGCCTACAAGGGTCTTGGAGAAGATGACACTCTTTGAAGCATGGTTTGGCGTCAAGCCAATTCTAAGAAATTTGAAAGTGTTTGGCCGTTTGTGTTTTTCTCATATTCCACAGGTCAAGAGAGACAAGCTGGGAGAGAAAACTGAACCTGGGATTTTTATTGGCTACAGTTTAGTGTCAAAAGCCTACAGGATCTATCAACCACAGTCAGGGAAGGTGATCACTAGCAGCGATGTTCAGTTCCTAGAAGATGAGCAATGGGTCTGGACAGATGAGCCACAAGGCAAGCACAAGGAGGTCTCACTAGGAGGTCTCACTAGAACCTGATGAGCTAGTGGATGATGTTCTAGTTAGAGGTACCAGATCTCTGACTGATATATATCAGAGGTGCAGTGTGGTTGTTTTGGAACCTGTAGGTTATGAGGAAGCTAAAAGTGATCAGATGTTGATAAATGCAATGAAGGAAGAGTTGGCTATGATAGAAAAGAACCATACATGGAAGCTAGTGGGCAGGCCTGAAGACAAGAAGGTGATTGGAGTAAAATGGGTTTTCAGGACCAAACTCAATCCTGATGGCTCAGTGAATAAGCATCAGGCCAGGTTGGTGGTGAAGGGGTATGCACAGGTTTGGGGAGTTGATTTCTTAGAAACCTTTGCTCCTGTGGCAAGACTCGATACAATTAGAATGACTCTTGCTTTGGCAGCTCAACAAGGATGGAAGGTGTATCAATTAGATGTGAAATCTGCATTTTTGAATGGAGAGTTGCAGGAGGAGATATATGTTGAGCAGCCAAAAGGCTTTGTCATACCAGGTCAGGATGAGAAAGTTTATTTGTTGAGAAAGGCTCTCTATAGCCTGAGGCAAGCTCCCAGAGCATGGTATAGTAAGATGGATGAGCACTTGTTGGGCCTTGGTTTCAAGAAAAGTCTTAGTGAATCCACTCTATATGTCAAGAAGTTAGTATATGACTTAGTGGTGGTATCTCTTTATGTGAATGATATACTGATGAAAGGGAGCAATAGTGCTCAGATTACTGCATTTAAGCAAGAGATGATGAAGATGTTTGAAATGACTGATCTTGGTGAGATGTTGTATTTTCTAGGAATGGAGGTTAGGCAGACTCAGAATGAAATTTTTATTTGTCAGAATAAGTACTTGAAGGAGATCCTGAAGAGATTCGGCATGGAGGAGTGTAAGAGCGTGAACATTCCAATGGGTCAGAAGAAAAAGCTTCAAAAGAATGATGGATCAGAACCTGCAGATGAAAGAGTTTATAGAAGTTTGATTGGCTGTCTTATGTATCTCACTACAAGTATCTCACTACAACTAGGCCAGACATCATGTTTCCTGTAAGTGTTTTGTCTAGATTTCTTAATTGTGCGAGTGAGTTGCATATGGTAGCCGCAAAGAGGGTGTTGAGGTACTTGAAGGGTACTCTTTCATATGGGATTAAGTTCTGCAGAGTTCAGGAGTTTAAGTTGCAAGGGTATTCTGATAGTGACTGGGCAGGATCAATGGATGATATGAGGAGTACTTCAGGTTATTGCTTTACATATGGGTCGGCATGTTTTTCTTGGTGCTCAAAGAAGCAGGACATAGTGGCTCAATCAACTGCAGAAGCTGAGTTCATTGCAGCTACTGCAGCTGTAAATCAAGCATTGTGGTTGAATAAGTTGATGGATGATCTGCATTTGGAGCAAGAAGAGGGCATAGAAGTATTTGTGGACAATCAAGCTACTCTGGCCATTTCACAAAATCCAGTATTTCATGGAAGAACCAAGCATTTTAAAGTCAGGTATTACTTCCTGAGAGAAGTGCAGAAGGCTGGAGAGGTGAAGTTGTTGCACTGTATTTCAGAAGACCAAATTGCAGATATATTCACTAAGTCATTTTATGTTGGTCGATTTTTTGTTTTTGTTTGTTTGCTGATGTCCTGGTTTCTAGGAGATAATATGCCGTTATTTTTACTTGGTTAATCCTATCTTGTAGGAGTGTTTAGATGTATCCTTTTTAGGACGTTCTGTTAGTTTGTTAGATGTATCCTTTTTAGGACGTTCTGTTAGTTTGTTGCTGATTTTGTGGACCGAGCTAGCTATTAGTTTGTAAGTACCCTTCCAAAAATAATAACACAGATTTTGCTTTCAATTATCCTACAGTTCTTTGAGAAACAACACTACTTGATCTGTTGAATTTTTGGAAACTGATGTTCTTAACATATTATGCTAATTTACTTACGTGTAAACCTCTCCTGGAAACTTTTAGCAGCATTTAAACCAGGTATGAAGCAAGAGAGAATGTAATGCAAGCGAAGTTTTCCTCACCAAAAATCTTAGCAACCACTACTCAACTTCAACATAAATGATTCTCTGAACGAGTCTATTTGGTCTCCTTTCAGTCCTTCAAATTTAGAGTCAAACTTCGAAGTAAATTCAATGCACTTGTTATAATAAAAACCTTTATGCCCATAATAAGCAACAATAATGAGCATCCGCATTGTATTTCTTGCAGCCAATTCATTTTCAAATAATGCTCAAGACTTCGGAGTGAAAACATCTTGGCATTATTTGTCACTTTGTCGTAATATGCTTGTAGAATCTCTTCTCTTTTTTGTGCAGAATCAAAAGAGTTGTTATGCTTTTATTTAAGTTTCTTGTATTGCAAGTTGGGCGCAATTGGTGGCGTTAACTTAATCAATCTCAAATTTCCAATGACAGGTCGACATTGAACTCCCCGAAGATCTGCCTCTAAAAGAAGCGCATGCTATTGGTGAATCGCTGCAGGTAAAGATCGAGGAACTCCCGGAGGTCGAACGAGCTTTCGTCCATCTCGATTTTGAGTGCGAGCACAAGCCGGAGCACTCGATCCTCAGCAAACTTCCCAATAACCAACCATGAGCTCTACTTTCATCATCTACATTACCTTAGATGGTTTTCTCTTCCCCTGCCTCATATATAGATGTTTCGACATCTTCGATGCAGCAAAATATAAGTGTATGTTAAAGGTGCTTTTGCTACCTTCTTTTTAAAGTAGGTTTAAGGAAACTCGTAAGTGCGTGAGCTGTTTAATTCATTATTATCTTAGCTTTGAATGAGAGTAGGTTCCGGCGTGGATCAAATCGGAATAATTTGGACGAGTAGTAGGGTAAATTATCAGTGTTGTACTGCATGGGAGATGTTTAATTAGGACTCTTTATATAGCTATAGCTTCATATTGAGTTTTCTAGTTAAAGGTACATTTGCATGATTTTTCTCCTTTCGACAATGCAATTGTGCTCAATTATTATCTTTACTGTGAGAATTATTTCTGAAGTTTTATTACTTTTCTTAATTTCTTAACTAAGGTTTTATGTGGTATTATTGAGAACTACTTGACACTAATGGGCAGAAAGAGTTGGGAGCGAAAAAGTATGTGGAGATATATTTATTTGTTGTTTTATTGGAACTTACTGAATTTATATGTTAATCAAGTATGTGCTATGGACTTATTTTCTAAACTAACCTTATAATTTTTAAATTGACTAAATACTTTTGTAAAAAAAATTATTTGGTTCAATGGTTCTCTTCTCGACAATTTAGCGTCATAGCTGACGATAAATTATCGTCATTAACCGTACACCGTCCTCAGGTAGATGGTGAATAATTTATTATATTTTATTATATAATTAAAATAATTAATTATCATATGTTACTAAGTATTTATGTGATGATGACTGAAGAAATTGATCAAAGATTGAAGAAATTGATCACAATTCGTTTTGATACTATATTTAATAATTTTGTATTATATTTTGCTTTAAATTTATAACTATCTACATTGAAGTTAAATTATAGTCTAATTAAGATAAAATATAATTTAAATTTAATTTGAAAGTATGAATAATAATTTAATTCAAGTATAATTAGAAATGGACTTACATTTGGAGCCATATATTATATATATCAATGCCCATCCATCCATACAAATACATGAATCCCGAGTCTTTAATCTATATACATGAATCCCAGTCTTTAATCTATGCGTCGCCTTCTCGCTGATTTTGCGTTGTGCTGCCCTTTGGGGTTATAGGCGCGATCGGTTTTCTCCTCTTGGATTACGGGTGTATTAATCTATGCATCGCCTTCTTGCTGATTTTGCTTTGTGCTGCCCTTTGGGGTTATAGGCGCGATCGGTTTTCTCCTCTTGGATTACGGGTGTAGCCAGTTGCGTCTTTTGTTCTCCCATTTGTGTTTATTTAAATTTAAAAAATACCCCATTTGTGTTTATTTAAATTTGAAAAATACTACTTGTACATTCTATTTGGGGTGTATATCCTACACCACACCCATCTAATGGGTGGGGATGTGGTTGTGAAGTGACCCTTTGAAAGCCACCCCATATTTAAATAGGTGGAGTGTAGGGTGTACATGTCGCATTATTGAGTTTTTTTTAAAAATAATCCTAAATACTTTTAAATTTGCAAATTAACCCTCTAAACTTTTTTTTTTTGTAAAACTAATTCTACTTTTGCCAACTCGGTGTCACATCGAGTGGACCACCTAAAGGCGGTGAACGGTTCACCGCCTTCAGTATATATGCTGAAGGCAGTGAACCGTTCACCGCCTTCAGTATACATGTTGAAGGCGGTGAATCATTCACCGCCTTCAGCACATTCCACGCCACTTTCAAGTGCCGTTCACATTCGGGATTATGACAGATATGCGCGAGAATATTCAGATGGTACTGCAAAATGTACCAATGCTGCCTACTGTCAGAGTTTAAAAAGGACAAGGAGATTATGCTCACGCATTATTCTCAAGTCATCAGGTACCTTCATATCACCAGAAATTTCAAATTAAGTCTTCAAATTCAAATTAACTAACTATTTACGCCCTTTCAGGTGCCACTATCTGCATTTCCTCCTATTCAGGCCCCTACGACATTTCCCTCGACTTCAGAGTCGCTCCCACCTCCTGTATCACAGACATATTTTGTTTTGACATATTCACGTCGTCGTCTCTCGTCATCATCGCCACAGGAGATCCAGCATATTGCTCAGCATGATGAGGGTGGTATTATCGAGGAGCTCGATCAGTTGGCAGCCGTCGAGCATCTTGATGATATACCGATTATCGAGCTTGTTGTTCCTCCTGGGCGTGGTCGTCGGAGAGGGCGTGGACGCGGACGTGGCCGAGGACGTCGTGGGAGAGGACGAGCTCAAAATTGAGTTTTAGCTCAATTTTGAGTTTGAGATTGTATTATTGAAATTTTTGAGATCTTGATTTTTAGTTGTTACTCAACTGTAATTTCTGAATATTGTGATACTTGTTCTATGTAATTTTTGAATGTTTTAGCTCAAAATCTGAATGTTGTGAAACTTGTTGTACTTTTAGCTGAAAATTTGATTGTTCTAAAACTTGCAGTACAAAATTTGATTTTTTTTTTACTTTGAAAAAAATGTTGGTGGGTACTATGGCTAAAGGCGATGAACCATTCAGCGCCTTTAGCATTTACGCTAAAGGCGCTGAATCGTTTAGCGCCTTTAGTGCAATGCTAAAGGCGCTGGACTATTCAGCACCTTCTTTATTGTACTAAAAGCGCTGAACGATTCAGCGCCTTTAGTGCAATGCTAAATGCGCTGAACGATTCAGCGCCTCTAAGACAAAAACTACACAACCATTTTTCAAAAGAAATTGGCTTAGTCCTGGGGCAAAGGCGAAATATGGCTAAATGCTGGGGAATGCACTGAACGCAGTGAATGATTCAGCGCCTTCAGCATGTGTACTGAAGGCGGTGAACCATTCACCGCCTTCAGCATATATACAGAAGGCGGTGAATCGTTCACCGCCTTCAGAGGATTTTTGTGAAGGCGGTGAATAATTCACCGCCTTCAGTAAAAACACTGAAGACGGTGAACCGCTCACCGCCTTTAGGTGGTCCAACCGACGTAGCGCCGAGCTGGCAAAAGTAGGATTAGTTTTACAACAAAAAAAAAATAATAAAAAAAAATAAAAATAAAAATAAAAATAAAAATAAAAAAATAGAAGGTTAATTTCCAAATTTTAAAAGTTTTTAGGATTAGTTTTTTTTTAAAAAAACAACATTATTTTTTTTAAATTTTTTCTCTCTAACCTATCTCTTTCTTATTTTTCTCTTCCAAAAATATTTTATAATAAAAAATAATAAATCTCCTCCCCCTCTCTCTCTTCCCCTTTAGGCGCTCCCACTCTCTATCTCTCTTTCTCTCCCCTCATTCCCCTCCACACTCTCTCTCTCTCTCTCTCTCTCTTTTCTAGCTTGCCCGCCTCTCTTAATCTCCTCTACCTCTCTCCCTATCTATCTCTCCTCTCTTTTTTCACTGTGCTCACTCCTCTTGCTCTTTCTTTCTCTTTCATCAATTTTTTTTTTCTTTTTTGTAGGGGCATTCGAAGTCGGCGATGGCGGTCACGGTGGCAACGGCTTGGGCGGCACCGACGATTTGGACAGCGGTTACGGTGGCAACGACAGATTAAGATTATACTGTTAGATTTGTATGCAAATTAATGCGAAAGAACCCAAGAAACACATGTAAATTATTAGATAATCATTCATCTATTTGAAAATATTATAAACGCTTACCGAAATCTATGCCTGTTGAAACGCGTTCTCAGATTTTATCGTTCCTCAAACGCCGACAATAAAATCGCATGGTTTGAATTTTTCCAAGTCTAGATTCGTCGTCTAATTAATTTTGCCCTGAATGGGGTAAGACAAAATGACGGCAGGAATCCGACTCGGGACCACAACCCTTTTATATTTCTTATATACCATGTTTAATTAGAGTCTCATAAATCCTAATTAGATTTGTATTGGGTTTCTACACATTAATAATCCATACCCAATAGATGTTTCCAGAACCCATATTAGATCACTTAATGACCCTATTAAATTAGATAGCCCATAATATAATTGTAAATTTATATGTTAGCCCATATATAGGAAAAATTAAATCCAACATATACTTTAAAACGGCGTGGTTTTGAATTCCATTCTCAATAATATATTACTTATTAATTTATTTTGTAAATTCTATTATTGCAGCTGCGACTTGTGCGGCAGTCATGACGGCGACGATGATGGCTTTGGCGGCGGTCATGGCTCCAGAAGGGCAAAACAATGGTATGTAGAGGTCTATTAGAATGATACAATTTTTTGCATTTTATGCAAAAAAAAGATTTTGTAATTTTTGCATAAAATATTTTTTTTTCATTTTTGCATAAAATGTTTCAAAATATTTTATGCAAAATATTTTATAGTATCCGCAATTTTTTTTTACAATTATTTGCAATATTGTTTTGAAATTTATGCAAATTACAGAGATATTTTACCTTTTTACATAAAATATTTTTTTGATTTTTCTTTTTTACTATGACCTACAATTTTGCATAAAATATTTCAGAGAAATTATCTTTTTGCTCTTTTTTTGTTGAGATAGAAAGGAATTATATAAGATATATAAAAAGATACTTTTTTTTTCTCATTTTTAAATTTTTTCTAAAATTTTTATTTTGTAAATATAAAAAATCTAAGATTTATTTTTTCAGAAAATCTTAAACAAATATTTTACAGAATCTCCCTTAAAAAATTTTAAAATCTTACCAAATCTCTCTAAGGCAAATATTTTATATTTATTTTATATAATATTTTATAAAAAATACTTTTTATTTCTCTCTTAATAAAATTGCATAGAATCTTTTCTCTTATTTTTTTTCTTAATAAAATCTTATAAAATCTTATAAAATTTTCTCAATATCCTATAAAATCTTCTTAATACCCTATAAAATTCTCTCAATATCCTTTTATCTCTTTTTCTTAATAAAATCTTATAAAATTTAATAAAATCTCTCAATATCCTACCAAAAAAAAATAAAAAAATTAAAAAATTAAAAAAAAATAAAAATTCTTATTGCCAGTTCTGTATAAAGTTAATATATATAAAAAAAAAATTAACTTATATAATGTCTAATAAAATCATTGCACCATTAATATTAAATTTAAAATATATTTAATTATTTTAAATTGCGCCATTAATATTATATTTAAAATATATTTAATTATTTTAATTAATTCGTAGGATTGATGAAGATGCACTATCAAATGTAGAGAAAAAAATAAAGATGAAAAAAAATAAATTGATAAAGTTGCACCAATAAATATATATATAAAAAAAAAGAATAAGAAAAGAAATGATTGATTGATAATGCTACTAAATTATATTTATAATTATTAATTTTAATACTAATATATTGTTTGAATATAAATATTTTAAATTTTATTTTAGTACAAATATTAGTATATATTAATTTTAATTTATTTAATTAACAGCAGCGAAGCGCTGGTCCTGTATTAGTATTAATGAAGAATTTTTGAGTGAGATTATTTTTGTATTACTCTTTTGATATTAATCAAGTCTATCAAATGTAGAGAGAAAAAAATAAAGATGAAAAGAAATAAATTGATAAAATTGCATCAACAAATAAAAAAAATATGAAAAAAAAATGATCATTATGATTGATAATGCTACTAAATTATATTTATGATTATTAATTTTAATACTATATATTGTTTGAATATAAATATTTTAAATTTTATTTTAGTACAAATATTAGCATATATTAATTTTAATTTATTTAACTGCAGCAAAGCGCTGTTCCTGTCATAGTGTTAATGAAACTAGATAATTAGAACATGTTCTAATTAATCAAGTCTACCAAAGAGGGAACCATACGCTATGCAGAAATTTTTAAGTGAGATTATTTTTGTATTGCTCTTTCGATATTAATAAAGTATTTATTTCTTTTTCGCTCGTAAACATAAATCGGTGATCAAATCATGTAAATCTTAATATATATATATATATATATATATATTCTGTATTTTTTTTTGAATCTATTTTTTGCCATTTCAATTTAAAGGGTTTAAATTAGCAAATTGTATAAAAAAATAATTTCGTCTTAAATTTATAATTTAATGTCTCACTCGAATAAATATATAGCTTATGAAATAATAGATAAAAGATCTGTTTTGGAATATTTGAACATTAATGATGCATGACCATATATATTAAAAAAGATTTGCATTCATTGGTTGCTCACGATATTAGTAGCGAATGTGGCTTAAGAACCACAAAATTAGTAAAATATATAGAATACAATAAATATTCTATTAAATTATTAATTATTTTATTAAAAATGGTTGCGAGTATTTAACTCAGAATCTTTTATGTGCAAACTATGATCCGTAGACAACACCACCTCTCATTCACAATTCACTACCTTCTATGAAAAATCTATAAATCTACACAATTGATAATTCTTGTTAAAACTCACGATATCTTATATGCAGCTCAAACGATAAAAAAAAATTACACTTTTTTTACATTAATGGTATTTGAATTGAACATGCTATAGAAAATTTTTGATAAATATACATATTATCTATTTCCTATAATTATTGGAATGAAATGCTATTAATGAATCTGCTGGGGAGGTGATTACGATAGTGATCATGAAAATGCACATATTAATAGTGATGATCCATTATAGTGCTGAGAATGACATTGGAGTGATTCTTGATGGGTTGAATTGTCTTATAAGTGCTATTTATTGTTACGATATATTTAGTATTATCTTTATTGTTTCTATACTATATATTACTTACCATCTATACCGTAGGATTATATAGTATGTAATCCTAGTTATATTATTACCATGGTTGTTATATACCATCTATAGCGTAGGATTATATAGCATGTAATCCTAGTTATATTATTACTATGGTTGTCATTATTACCATAGTAATACCTTCTTATGTACTATATAATTGATGTTAATACAAACCATAGGATATGCTTCTTGCCCATCTTTCATGGTATCAGAGCGGGAACCCTAATATTGGGAATATCGATCCTTAGCCACCATCTACCACGAGTCTCACATTCTTCCATTTTTTTTTTTCTTTGGATTTCTCTCTCCGTCACAACTGCTGCTACAGTGCCGGCGCTACAGCACCAGCGCTACAGTAATTTCAGCCTCTCTTCATTATTCTGGTGTCGTTCAGATACGTACTTGCTCCCTGGTGTAGTTTGGTTCTTCTCTGGTGCAGTCAAGGATTTGCCTCGGTTACTCTCTCGTGGTGATATTTTCTTTTTGTGGTAACATGTCTTCTTTCTCAAATTTACCAGTGGTTAATATCAAAACTCTCATACCACTTGAACTAACAGATTCCACATATCTTGTGTGGAAACAAATATTTCTTAATGTTTTGGAGAGTTTTGGTGTTACTCCACATGTGGACGGAACTGGTATTATACCGCCTCAAACTATTGACACTTCTGAAAAGAAAATAATTATGAATCCGGAATATCTAAATTGGAAAAAAGAAGACACCACTATACTCTCGTGGATTAATGCCACCCTTTCGCTTAGCATATTACAGATGGTTGTTTCTAGCTCTCCTAAAACTGCGTATGATGCTTGGAAAATTATCGAAACATATTTTCTTGATAAAACTGCTTCCACCGCTTTCTCTCTAAAGTCTGAATTACGAAGCATCAAGAAAGGTTCAATAAATATGACCGATTATATGCAAAAGATTAAATCTATTGGTGATGCCCTGCAAGCGATTGGTGAAACTGAGTCAGATCATAACTTGGTCATGACTGTTCTTCTCGGGTTACCAGAAGAATATAGAGGTTTCGTCAGTGCCCTTAATACACACCGGAACAAGCCTACTTTTGATCAACTTCGTCCACTTCTGATGCAAGAAGAAACAGAAGTACAACGTCGTACAAGTTCAACAACATCACCTGTCATTCCCACTATCGACAGCGAAGCTCTCTATGCAAATCGTGGACGCGGAAATCGTGGAGGTCGTGGAGGCAGATATCGCGGTGGTCGAGGACATCGCGGTAGATACGACTCATATCATGGTCGTGGATCTCCTGGAATCTATCCACATTCTTCACCCAATAATCTTCCTCAACATTATACTCCAAATCAACAATCTTATTTTTCGAAGTCTGGCACACAATGTCAGATCTGTGGAAAGTACAACCATTCTGCTCTTCAATGCAGACAACGCTTCAATCACTCATTCGTGGCCGATGATGTCCCTCAAACTTTTGCTGCTATGAATCTCTATGAACCTGCTGAGGAAGTATGGTATCCAGACACTGGAGCTTCCAATCACATGACCGCGAATTCTGGTATTCTTTCCTCTTCCAAACCTTATACTGGGCATGAGAAAATTCTAGTTGGTAATGGAAATTTACTTGATATTACTCAGATAGGTGAAACTCAATTGAATACATCTTCTAAATCCTTTGCTCTTAAAAATGTTCTTGTTGTTCCTTCCATCAAGAGAAATTTACTTTCGGTCCGTCAATTCTGTCATGACAATAATTCCGTTCTTGAATTTGACTCTTCTAGTTTTTCTGTGAAGGACAAGGTAACAAGGACGGAGCTTCTGCACTGCCCTAGCTCGGGAACATCACTCTATCCAATTCCTTCTAAAGTTGCAAGTGTAGGGAATAAGCAACAGATTGATCTTGTTGCATCTAGATTTAGTAGCGATGTTTGGCATAGACGATTAGGTCATCCCAGTCTTCCTGTTCTTTCGGCATTTATTAAAAATAATAACATTATTTCTGATGGTAATTCTGCTTTGACATTATCTGTTTGCAATGCTTGTAATATGGAAAAACATGTTAAACTCTCATTTTCTTATTCGGAATCTAAATCTGCTTTTCCCTTTCATATTGTGCATTCTGATGTGTGGCAATCACCTATTCCATCTGTTTCTGGTTATAAATATTATGTTATATTTATTGATGATTATTCTCGGTTTTCTTGGCTTTACCTTTTGAAATTTAAACACGAAGTTTTTGATAAATTTTTCGAATTTAAAGCAATGGTGGAAAACAGATTTCATAGCTCAATCAAGATTTTTCAATCTGATAATGGTACGGAGTTTGTAAATGATAAGTTTTCCAACATTTGTTCACAAAATGGAATTTTTCACCGTATTTCTTGTCCTTATACTCCTCAACAAAATGGCCTCGCCGAAAGGAAGCATAGACATTTAACTAACGTTGTTAGAAGTTTACTATTTCAAGCTTGTATGCCTCCTCGTTTTTGGGTTGATGCCATTCAAACTGCTGTATTTCTTGTGAATCGAATTCCCTCTCTTACTGTTTTAAAAGGACAATCGCCATATGAAATTCTGCATGGTTGCTCTTCCCCTGACTTGCAACTTGTCAAAGTTTTTGGATGTTTGTGTTACCCTGATGTGCAGGATATTGCAGCTCACAAGCTCTCTCCTCGGTCACTTCCTTGCGTCTTCTTAGGACTCTCTGATAAACATAAAGGTTTTCGATGTCTCCATCCCAGCACTGGCAAGGTTTTTATTTCTCGACATGTTACCTTTGTGGAAACTGTTTTTCCGTTTTCTTGTCTTTCTAAATTCTCTTTTTCTCCTTCCTCTATTTTTTCCAACCTTGGTATGTTTCAAAAATTTGTTTCAAATCCTCCTTTGCTGGGTGAGAATCCTTCTACTATTGATGCAATCTCTGGCTTCTCCTTCACACGCCCCTCTGCTGAGAGTGGTTCCGGCACACGTCCACCTGTTTCACCGTCTGAGAATTTATCAACATTTCCTTCTACCTTGAATTCTGATGACTCACAGGTTAGGAATGGGAACGATGCCACTGCCGTTGGTCCATTAGAACTTCGTGTCTATACCAGACGACACATTACACGATCTGCTGCTACAACATCTACTATTGTTGAACCACCACCGTCCACCTCTGATCGTCCGCCCTCCCCTCAGCCTACTATAGTGCCGTCTGAGCCTTCTTCACCTCCCCACATACATCCTATGCGCACTCGATCTATGACTAAGGGTTTAACTGAGTCTACCTCCTTACTGGCCTCTACGGATTCTGCTCTACCTACTGAGCCTAACTCATTTCATGAGGCTTTTCAGGATGCCGGTTGGCGCGCTGCTATGGCTGAGGAGTTTGATGCCCTCCTGACAAATGCTACTTGGGATCTTGTACCTCCTTCGCCTGTTAATCTTATTGGTTGTAAATGGATATACAAAGTAAAGCAGAAGGCGGATGGGTCTCTTGAGCGTCTCAAAGCTCGGCTTGTGGCTCAAGGTTATAAACAGCAACAAGGCATTGATTTTGATGAGACTTTTTCTCCCGTTGTCAAGTCGACCACTATTCGCACTGTTCTTTCGGTGGCCCTCTCCTCAGGGTGGTCTCTTCGACAACTTGATGTGAAGAATGCTTTTCTTCATGGCACACTCTCTGAAGAAGTTTATATGAGACAACCGCCTGGTTTTGTGCATCCCTCTTTTCCGCATCATATTTGTCGTCTACGCAAAGCCATCTATGGTCTTAAGCAAGCACCTCGGGCTTGGTTTCAACGGTTTACGTCCTTTCTATCTGAAATTGGTTTTGTTGGGAGCACTGCTGATCCTTCAATGTTCATCTGTCACTCCTCTTCTGGCACTCTTATTCTTCTATTATATGTTGATGATATTATTGTCACTGGCAGTTCCTCCTCTCTTCTAATGGCTCTTATTACCACCTTACAGCAGGAATTTGCAATGAAGGATCTCGGGCCGCTACATTATTTTTTGGGCATTGAGGTAAATAGGTCATCTTCTGGTTTTCATCTGACTCAGCACAAATATGCGCATCAGCTGCTTCAGCGCCATGGTTTTCTTGATAGTAAGCCCGTCTCTAGTCCTCTCTCTCCAACCTCTCGTCTATCTTCTCATGAAGGACAACTTCTTGAGGATCCTTATAACTATCGTCAGCTTGTTGGTGCTCTCCAGTATCTTACTTTCACCCGACCGGATATATCATATGCTGTCAACTCTGTTGCCCAGTATCTACATGCTCCTCGTGAACCACACATGCAAGCAGTTAAGCGCATTCTACGATATATTCGGGGCACGCTGACTTATGGACTGCCTATATCTCGCTGTGTCAATCCCTCTCTTGTCGCATTTGCAGATGCTGATTGGGCCGGTTGTCCAGATACGCGCCGATCTACTTCTGGATATTGTATATTTTTAGGGCCCAATCTTATCTCCTGGTCCGCCAAAAAGCAGCCCACCATTTCTCGCTCTAGTTTTGAAGCAGAATACCGTGCTGTCGCCTACGCGCTTGCGGAGACGATATGGATCCGTCGTCTACTTCGTGATCTTCGTGTTTTCCTCTGGCGACCTATTAGCATCTACTGTGATAATCTAAGCACTACTTATCTAGCGGCAAATCCTGTTCTTCATGCTCGCACAAAGCATATTGAACTTGATCATCAATTCTTGCGCGAAAAAGTTCAGACTGGTGATTTAGAGTTGGTTCATATCTCTTCTGATAAACAACTTGCTGATATTTTCACCAAGCCCTTGCCACCCTCTCGGTTTTCGATATTACGGCTCAATCTTCGCATCCGTCCACCTGATGCTTAGCTTGCGGGGGGATGTTACGATATATTTAGTATTATCTTTATTGTTTCTATACTATATATTACTTACCATCTATACCGTAGGATTATATAGTATGTAATCCTAGTTATATTATTACCATGGTTGTTATATACCATCTATAACGTAGGATTATATAGCATGTAATCCTAGTTATATTATTACTATGGTTGTCATTATTACCATAGTAATACCTTCTCATGTACTATATAATTGATGTTAATACAAACCATAGGATATGCTTCTTGCCCATCTTTCATTTATAATAAAAACGACGAGTTAACGAAGAGCTAAATTAATATATCGTAGATTTTACTAAATTTGATGTTCGATACCTTATATTGATGAGACTTAGGTTTGTCGGATCTTTTATGATAAGACATGTTTATTGGACACTCTGGATGCATATTACTCATATTGTTTAAATAAAAATTTTGAAATTTACTAAAATGACTTATATTATAAAATATATGAGGATTTCCGTGGAGACTATAATTTAGTTTCTAAAAGTATAATATATTTCAGAGTTAAAATATATGCTGGTCAATAATTAAATTTTGAATTTTATATGTTAGATAATTCTCCCGACAATAAATGAAAGATTTAATATGACGGCATATTACAAAAGAATATATATATATATATATATATATATATATATATATATATATATATATATATAACAAAGAAATGGAAGATTTGCATATTTGCATATTGGAAGGTATGACTAGTCAAGAGCAATTATTTTATTATTTTATTATGATATAGAAAAATAACCCTAATATTATGATGTCTTGATCATGTGTAGCTCTTAAATGGAATTGATCAGTTTGGTTGTGATTTTTAATATCGTTCAAATTTTCTATTTATGGATTCGCACACACGACAAGTATTTAAAATCATGCATGGATAATTTTAACTAAAATTAACCGTCTCTAATACAAGTAACAAAGAATTTAATGCATTGATAGTTTTAACTAAAATCAACCGTCTCTAACACAAGTGACAAAGAATAATTTGGTGGCTGATACCTCGAATTTGGTAATTTGGTGATTTATACCACGAATTTGGTAGTTGATACCGAGGTCCCAAGTTCGAAGCCTAGTTGCTTCACATTTTCGCTTCATATTTTCAACTAAATTTATTTCAAAATAAACCTTTCCTACATAGCTTACATCAATATATATCAATATGTTACAAAAATAATAATAACTAAATTATACTTCATCAATATATATCAATATGTTACAAAAAAATAATAATAACTGAATTATACTTTTGAAATAATATTGATTTTTTCGACATATAAAAATAAATATGAATAAGTATTTTAAAAATAAATTATATATCAATATGTTACAAAAATAATAATAACTGAATTATACTTTTGAAATAATGTTGATATTTTCGACATATAAAAATAAATATGAATAAGTATTTTAAAAATAAATATTCGTTAGACAAATTTCAACTATTGCCACTATTTTTTTTAAAAAATAAAAATAAAGATAAAAAAGATTTATTATCTTTCTTATTCCAAAAATTACCATAGAACATCTATATAAAAGAGAGAAAAAAAAATAAGTCATACAAATAAATTTTGAATAATAAAACAAATAAATAACTTATAAAATCAAAATAAGATTACATTGTTTATCCTTCGTATGAATAAGGTGAGATTTTATTTTATCAAAAATGTTTTAACGAAATATTATATAAATATTAAAGTGAATGAATTATCTTAAAAAATATATAGAGTAGTAGGTAAATTTATAAATTTATAAATTGTGGATTTGTTATAAACGATCATATATTCCTCGTTAATAATATAACATTTATTATTTTTAGCCGCATAAAAATAAATACTTTGCATTTATAATAATAATTTATTATAACAATAAAAGTAATTAACATTCACAATATTCAAGTTTTTTTTGAAAATTGTAACATTCCTGACGATTCGCAGCCGATCGATGAGGAAGTTGTTCTAAGATCTGGCTTGGCGGTGAGGATGATGGTACGATTCGGACGATCCGTCGCCGATCAGAGATGATTCTGCTCTGAGATCGGTTGATGGAGAGGATGATCGGTTGATGAGATCGGAATAGAAGAGAGAGAAAGAGAGAAATTTGGAGGGATTTGGAAGGATGATCGGTTGATGAGATCGGAATAGAAGAGAGAGAAAGAGAGAAATTTGGAGGGATTTGGAGGGAAAGAGGAAGTGTTGATTCAATTCTTAGTTACCTTATTACAACTCCTTATTTATACGGTTCAATACAAGGACTAAATTGTAATACTATTACTATGGAGGGTTTGTATGTAAAATAGCATATTGTAAGTGGGCCTTAACGGGCCTCTTCTCTGCGGCTACCGGACTATTAGGCTGGGCCGTCTTCCGCTACAGTACTGCTTCACCTTGCATAGCTGCTGGATCGGATCCCTCCCGCTTGGCGCCCGCTCCACCGCGCATAGTGGACGGATCGGTTCCCCCATCGCTTGCCGCCCGCTCCGTTGGAATACCCGCTCCGTTGGAATACTCCAGAATCCTCCGACGCCCCGTCCAATCTCACCTACTCCTGTACTCCCTCCAACCCTTACTCCTCTCTTCTCCTAAGCTTCCTCCTTCTCCTCCAAAGCTCTCTCCCCTCTCTACTACCTCTGTCTCCTCTCCTCTATTTCCAGGATTGTTACAAAAATCAACTATTGTCACTATTTTTTTAAAAAAATAAAAATAAAAATAAAAAGGCAATTTGCAATTTATTATCTTTCTTATTCCAAAAATTATCATAAACTATCTATAAAAAGGAAAAAAATAAATAAGTCATGCAAATAAATTTTAAATATTAGAACAAATAAACCACTTATAAAATCTAAATAAGATTATATTGTTTATCCTTCGTATGAATGAGATGGGCTATTAAATTGTACAATTCTTTCTACATAATTTGAAAATATCCAATAATTCTTTCTAACGTTTACGTTCAATTTTTTTGGTATTTTTCAACTTTACGACATTCTTATACTTATGTTTACTTCGCAGCTTTTTATTCTTTGGAACACTCGTAAAATTTAAGAATAATATAAAAGGTAAAAATATGCATTAGTAAGTACTTATACGTAAGTATATAAAGTTAAAATAATAAATAATATACGTATAAAAAAAGAAATGAAAGTTATACAAGCTTCTCTTGATTATTCTCCAATATATCTTTCTTACATAAGCTCAAAATCTTGAATGGAAGAGATATTAAACGATTTCACAATAAAAATATTAAGTGTAGGAAATAGAAAGATCTTAAATCAAATTATGTTTTAGAAAATTATTTTAATATAATAATGAACAATCTATACAAAATTAAATTAAACAATTGAACAAAAATAAATATAATGCATATAAATAAAAAATATATATTATATACAAAATCATCATGTCTTCATAATTAATAACTATGCATTCATTCTTTTATGATCTTTTAATTTTTTTCGTACGGAAACTGCATCAATCATCATTAGCTCTATATCTTTTCTATTCCACCTGATTTTATTATCCATAAGTAGTAGATAAATTATTGGTATGAGTGAATGATTCGTAATCCTGATATGAATCGATTTTATCTGAGCATCTTCAAAATCTTCATTCATAAGTAATGACATCTCATTTGCGAGATTGAGTTTTCTGCACAACATACCATCCTTTATTAATATTTTCCATAACATAAAACACTTGTGTTGCTTGATTAGCTAATACAAGAAGCTCATTTAATTTTAACCATTTTTGATAATTAACACTAGATGACCTCCATAATCTTATTTTTTAGTTTTGACACGTGTCACCAACTGCAACCACTCCATAATTTTATGTCTTTAAATTTTTGTCACGATCTTCTATCCGAAATCTATATCCATTTATTACATAACTATTATAGTATAAATATGTGTTCCATGATCAAATTTTTGTCTTGATTATATGTAGATGCACTACCTGTTAAATTAAATCTACTACATCCTATATATTATATATATTGACTGACAAAAATATTAATTAAAAGTGATCTTACCTTTAATCTTATATCACTAAATAAAGTTTTTATCACATGATTATAATTCTCTACTATTAAGAGTTTGTGAGCACTCAAAAAATCGCAGAGGTTACGGTGATGGGCTGGGAGTGTGGACACGATGGACTGAGGGCTAACAAAGGGCACGGCTGAGAGAGAGAGGGTTGCAGCCTTGCAGGGCGATAAAGGGCTGCAGGGTGTAGAGTGAACCTACAAAAGAGGGCTGCAATGTATGAGATTCGCTGTTGAAAGACTAACGCGTCTATGAACTAGTGAGAGAGGCTATGAACTAGTGAGAGAGCTACAGCATGCAAGATCCGATTCAGGCTAACGGATGGCTAGCTCGTGCCGACGAACTAGTGTGAGAGTAATGGCTTTTTGTGGGCTGTAGGGTTGCTTGACATGGAATGAAAAAATAGGAAAAAGAGCGAGAAAGAAAGAGAAAGAAAATAATAAATAATAAATTTATGTCTATAATACAGGTCACGGTCATGGACATAAGCATGGGCATGGGTATGGCTTGGTTAGGATATTGACAGAAAAAAAAAATTTATTATAATCTAAATTTATTTATTATTAACATTTATATTATTTGAGATTATATAATTTATTTATTATTAACATTTGTATTATTTGAATCTAACATATTATATTTTATATTGCAAAATGTAGAATTTTTTATTTTATTTTATTTTATTTTATTTTATTTTATTTTATTTTATTTTTGTTGATATTCTTTTCAAAAGATTAGTGTTATTGAAAATTTAAATTTTTTTTATTAATATTCTTCTCAAAAATCTCATATTGTTAAAAATCTTATTGTTATTAAAATTTATAGTAGTAAAAAAAATATATAAAATGAGTAAAGACTGAAAAATGAAGTAAAGATTCTGAATAATTTACTGTTTTTATAAAAGTATTGAATTATTTCAGGTTTTTTTTTTTTTTTTTTTATTATTATCGTCACTGTCTCACATTTCAGTTCTTATAAGTTAGTAGAAGAAGGAGATAGTGGAATAAATTGAATCTCAATACATGTCATCTTTTGGTCACTGTCTCACATTTCAATTAAGTTCTTAAGTTAGTAGAAGGAGGTAGTGGAATAAATTGAATGTGACACCCCCGAAATTTGGATTAGTCCTATATATAAATAATATAATAGGACTAAAAATCTCTAACCCGGCTATAGTATTTGTGACGCCCCCAATAGTCCCACATCGGATAGAATTGTGATTGGGTTTATATGAGACATGGACACTTGTAATAATAACTGGGCTTAAGCATTTTGGGCTGTGGTTTGGGCCCAACGAGTTATTATTGCTAGTGGGCCGGGTCGTTACATTTGGTATCGGAGCCAATAACCAGCCGGAAGTGTGTGGCGAGTCTCGGCTGAGTCTGGGTCTAGATGACAGGGCTAGCGAGACGAGTCTCACATCGCCTGGTGATCTTGGGCTATTGTGTGTGTGTTTGGGCTGACGCCCCCAATAGTCCCACATCGGATGTGGATGGAATTGTGATTGGGTTTATATGAGATATAGACACTATTAATAATAACTGGGCTTAAGCATTTTGGGCTGTGGTGTGGGCCCAACGAGTTATTATTGCTAGTGGGCCGGGTAGTTATATTTGGTATCAGAGACAATAACCAGCCGGAAGTGTGCGGCGAGTCTCGGCTGAGCCTGGGTCTAGATGACAGGGCTAGCGAGACAAGTCTCACATCGCCTGGTGATCTTGGGCTGCTGTGTGTGTGTTTGGGCTGACGAGGACGTCAGGCCTAAACGGGGGGAGTCTGTGACGCCCCCAATAGTCCCACATCGGATGTGGATGGAATTGTGATTGGGTTTATATGAGACATGGACACTAGTAATAATAACTGGGCTTAAGCATTTTGAGCTATGGTTTGGGCCCAACGAGTTATTATTGCTAGTGTGCCGAGTTGTTATATTTGGTATCAGAGACAATAACCAGCCGGAAGTGTGCGGCGAGTCTCGGCTGAGCCTGGGTCTAGATGACAGGGCTAGCGAGACAAGTCTCACATCGCCTGGTGATCTTGGGCTGCTGTGTGTGTGTTTGGGCTAACGAGGACGTCAGGCCTAAACGGGGGGAGTCTGTGACGCCCTCAATAGTCCCACATCGGATGTGGATGGAATTGTGATTGGGTTTATATGAAACATGGACACTAGTAATAATAACTCGTTTGAAGACGACTCATTTGACGTTGAGTTGTCATCCCAAGTGACGACTTGCATCGCCTTCTTCTTTGCCGGATACTTGTTGGGACACTCCGTTGCAATGTGGCCGTAACCTCGACATTTGAAGCATTGTAGTTGTCCCTCTGAACTTTTCTTATCCTTTGAGAGGTTCTCTTGCTTTCTTGACTTGTAACTTGAAGTACCCTTGCCTTTGATCGACTTTCCGAAGGATGGAGATTTACTTGAGTTACCCCTTCGAAAGTTGCGGCGAAACTTCCTTGTCAAGAGAGCGAGCTGCTTCTCAAATTCCTCCATTGAAAGGTTCTCGTCATCGTCTGAGGAGGATGTATCCGCGTCTTCTTCCTTAGTTGTTTTCAACGCATAACCTGAAGACTTAGAAGATGATGCTTTTCCAGAAGAATTGTTAGTAGTAAATATCATTTCATAAGTTTGTAATGAACCAACTAATTCTTCTACACGTATTTCGTCCGGGTGTTTAATAGTTTCAATGGCAGTAACTTTTGGGCGAAATCGTTCAGGAAGAGTTCTTAAGATCTTTCTTACAATCTTAAATTCTGGAATCTTCTCTCCCAGGTTAGCACATGAGTTTACGATGTCTTGCAATCGTGTATAGTAGTCCGTGAAAGATTCATTTTCTGCCATCAAGATAGAGTCAAACTTGCTCGTAAGCATTTGCAGCTTCTGAATCTTCACGAGGTTAGTTCCCTCATGTGTAACCTGAAGAACATCCCAGATTTCTTTCGCAGTCTCACATGCTGAGACGCGAGAGAACTCAGTTTGAGATAAGGCATTAAAAATAGCATTAATTCCCTTGCCATTGTAAGAAGATGAGTCTAACTCTTCCTTGGTCCATTTCGACCTAGGTTTTAAGGTGTGGACATCACCAATAAATTCAGTTGGATTAGACCATCCTAATTCAATTGATTGCCACACCCGTTCGTCGATGGAAACTAAAAAGGCTTTCATCCGCACTTTCCAGTACGCATAATTTGTTCCATCGAAGAACGGGGGTCGGTTGATGTTTCCACCTTCAACCATTGTTTACAACCCTATTCCCGCTCTGATACCACTTGTTGGGTTATATGTAATAAGGATCTAAATAGGGGAAAAAACACCTAGAGGGGGGTGAATAGGTGTAAACGTATAAACACTCAAAAATCGTTGCGATAAAAACCCAATGCGGAAATAAAAATAACTCGCAAGATTTTTACGTGGAAAACTCCATCACCGGAGTAAAAAACCACGGGACCGATAACACGGCAGAAATCCACTAGAATTAAAACACGTACAAGGTGATTTACCGTACACACTTACGACTCAACCTTTTCCATACGCTCCTAGAGGATCTTCTCCGCTCGCTCCGCGACGCTTCTCGAATCCACGATCTGCGCCCAACGCCGAATCCACGGCGTCCAACGTCGAATCCACGACGTCCGACCGAGTCCACGGTCTTCACCCAATAGCACCCTTCGAATCCACGAACGTGCCTCGCTCCGAATCCACGAGAGCGGTTGAACCTTGAATCCACAAGGACACGCGAATCCACGCGCCGATTTTGGGGAAATCGTTGTTTTTGGGTGGTGATGATCCGCCGAATACTTAGATCAAAGATAGATCGGAAATACCATCTAAGTATTCATTAGTTTGATTCAACTCAAGATGTGAGTATGAAAACCTAGAATCAAACTAATCAATATAGATGAAGAAACATAGAGTATTCTCTAATGATTTCCTTTCTTCTCTATATGTGGATCTAGAGCCGTATGAAATGATAAATGAAAATGACGGCTCTATTTGGATCCAAATAGGGGAAAAAACACCTAGAGGGGGGTGAATAGGTGTAAACGTATAAACACTCAAAAATCGTTGCGATAAAAACCCAATGCGGAAATAAAAATGAACTCGCAAGATTTTTACGTGGAAAACTCCATCACCGGAGTAAAAAACCACGGGACCGATAACACGGCAGAAATCCACTAGAATTAAAATACGTACAAGGTGATTTACCGTACACACTTACGACTCAACCTTTTCCATACGCTCCTAGAGGATCTTCTCCGCTCGCTCCGCGACGCTTCTCGAATCCACGATCTGCGCCCAACGCCGAATCCACGGCGTCCAACGTCGAATCCACGACGTCCGACCGAGTCCACGGTCTTCACCCAATAGCACCCTTCGAATCCACGAATGTGCCTCGCTCCGAATCCACGAGAGCGGTTGAACCTTGAATCCATAAGGACACGCGAATCCACGCGCCGATTTTGTGGTAAATCGTTGTTTTTGGTGGTGATGATCCGCCGAATACTTAGATCAAAGATAGATCGGAAATACCATCTAAGTATTCATTAGTTTGATTCAACTCAAGATGTGAGTATGAAAACCTAGAATCAAACTAATCAATATAGATGAAGAAACATAGAGTATTCTCTAATGATTTCCTTTCTTCTCTATAGGTGGATCTAGAGCCGTATAAGATGATATATGAAAATGACGGCTATTTGGATTAACCCTAGAAAAAGAGTCATAGGGTCTATTTATAGGTTAGAAACCCTAGGAAGGAGATAAGAATCAAAAACCTAACATTTCTGGAATTTTGACGGACGGCGATCCGGATCGGATTTGGGCGATCCGGATTGCAGTTGCAATAAAGACGGTTTCCAGAAAACAAACGTTCGGGATCCGGATCGGAATGCCTGATCCGGATCGTTCATACATTTTAGAAAACTCAACGTTCGGGATCCGGATCGTGAGATGCTGCGATCCGGATTGAAGTAATGTATGAAACAACAACCTTCGGGATCCGGATCGCTGGCTCTGATCCGGATCCTAAACATGTCCGAACACCAGTTTTTGATTTTTATACAGTTAAAAATTCTTCCAAGTGTTTCTACACTACAAGAAGTATTCGGATCACACAAAAATATTTAGTTAAACATACCTGATCCTTTTGAATTCTTCTTTCTTGAGATTGAGTTGAATGATCCAACTTTCTTTACCTTCAATCTTCAAGACTTGAAACTTTCACGAAACTACGCCAACTCAAATTCCGTAACAACAGTCACCCGAGGGTGTGAGATACACCGGAGTGTATCCCAGTGGGCACGACGAGCCGAGCACCAGCTAATCGTACCTACTGGGTACTAAAATCTGCGGATAGTAAGAGTCAATAGGAAAAGCTGAAAGGTATAGATGTCTACTAATAATCAGAATCCACAGATAGGTAGGTAATCAATCATAAGGACTGCATATATGAATACTGTAAATCAGGGTATACAATGATAATCAATCATAAGGACTGCAGATAAGAATACTGTAAATCAGGGTATACAATGATAATCAATCATCAAAAAACTGTAGATCATACATGCTAGAAATCGGAAGATATCGACAATAATCAGGCATAAAGAACTGCAAGTGATAAAAGCATGTCTACAGGTAATAACACTGGAATAACTGAGCAACAGTACAAAGTACAAGTAATGCGTCAAAGGTAAAACCCAAGTACCCAATCATGCGCCATATTGGTCTCGCAGGACCTCAGGCAATGCCACTGTTCGGCACCTTTTCGGCTGACATAACCTTGTCGAGGGCTCACGGGTCTATCATCAGACCACTTTACCGGTAAAGAACAATCTCCACGGGGAGCTACCCCGGCCATGTTCGTGAAGTACAGCAGTGCATGGCAAGTCATAATGATCAATCTCACGGTCTAGTGACCGGGTAGTCGGCGACACGCCGAGATCCCAACAGGGAGTCATCAGTCTATCTCTATCAATCGGATCAATCGATCATGCATATGAACAATATATCACATAACATCTCAATGACGGGAATCAGTAGGTATCAACCAATCATGCAAATCTATATATTAATCAATCAGGATCAGTCAGGAATAATCAGGGAGTATGTAGATAATAATCGGGCTGATCGTGAATAGATAATATCAGGCACAGGTCTAGTCAGGTCAATGTCAATCAGAGGGATCATGCTATGTCAAAAGAGATCAATATATGTCAGGCTAAATCATATAGGTAAAATCAGCATATGTCAAGGAGTATCGGTATATGTCAAGGAATATCAGTATATGTCAAGAAATATCAGTATATGTCAAGATCAGTTATATATGTGTGTAATCAGCAGGGTAAGTCAATAACAGGGGTCCGACTGGACTAAAGCAACCAGAGGGCCAAAAAGCTGAGGCCCGGTTCGAAGATAACCCACCTGTCAAATCACAGGCGACTAGACTGAATCGACGGTACGCTTAGAACCCGATGCAAACTGGACAGACCTGAATCACACATATTGATCAGGGATCAACTCTAACTTTAACTTATTCCAAGTCAACTTAAACCTTTTAATTATTTAACATCAGTGTTTGACAATCATACTTAGGCCAACTTAATTTTCATTTATTCTTTGGTAAAATTACCAAATTGCCCCTCCGGGAATTCCCTTTTTGAATTTCCGGAAAAACTCGGGCTTAAATCTTGCCGCTGGCTCAACCAGATTCTACTGGGACTCAACAGTCGGCTGGTGAAACCACCGTAATTTCTCAAATTACGTGATTGCCACCCGGATACCGTTAAATCGACAATTTTGCCGATTCTGGGACTGTTATCCGATTTCCGCTCAACGAGAGCCGTTGGAATCCTAACAAAAAGCTTAGGAATCACCAACACATTATTCTAAACAGTACACGCTGTCACTTTTGCGTTTAGACCCTTAGGGTTTCCGAAAATCGCACTTTTAGTGCCATTTGAGCACTGTTTTCGCTCGTTCTTTCAACTGGAAGATCATTTTAACGAACCGTAACTTCCAGCAGGTAACTTTTAACTTGCTGAACACCGTGCTCGCCAATTTGCGGCAGCACGGAACCCGAGGAAAACTTCGGGCCATAAAACACTCCTCTAACCTAGCCATTTTGCATTTTTGTTTCCCCGGATCATCAAAACCTAAATCTAACGTGAGCGTCGCGTTCAGTGACCCCAAATTAGCCAAGGGCACACTGTTACAGTTTTTCAAACTGTCCAAAAACAGGACTTTGGCCAAACATTTCTTCTAGAGCTTGTTTATACTTTAACTTTCAATCCCTTCATCATCTGTTAAAACTTTGTATATAAAACTACCTCTGGACAGTGCCAGGACACTAGGGCTCACCTTTGGGCAGCCCAGAACTTGCTGGATCAAGGAGATCCAAAGCCTTGCTCTCTAACAATGTGTACAATGCTCCAAACTTTATTCCACACAGATCTAACTTGATATGAAGTGAGCATCAAGCTCAGGGGGTTATTTGGAGCATCTTTCATATTTAACTCGAAGCTTAATTCTGTAGAAAATCTCTTTGTGGCATTTAAACAAACAGGTGGTGTGCACAATTCACACACAAGCACACAACACCTTCCCAGGCTTAGTTCTCTGCAATTACTGGACCAAAACCTTTAAAACTTGGAGGGAAATGATCCTCCAGGCTGCAGAAGTGTTTCCAGCAACTTGGAGCATCCTTGCTGCATAGGTTAGCCGAGATTCCCAAGGTTGAAGATGATGCCATTGCATTGAAATTCGTGACCAACCAACCATAGCATCTGGGACCAAACCAAAATCACCAACAGGTGCTAAAACCCTCATTGAACCCTCCCGTGCTTGTGGCCGGCACAGAACACGGCAGCGGCGCGGCGGAGCCAAAAGCTCGGTTTGGAGCTTTCACCTCTAATGGTGGATTTCACCAGAGACAACATGGAGCCTCCCAACATGGATGGAAAGTCTCTAACCCATCTCAGGAAGCTTCCTGACCATCTCATCCCGGCCGGAGATGGCCGGAGCGCCGGCGGCCGCATTTGGTTCACTCCTCGGGTCATCCATGGCATCTTGATTTTCAAGATGCATGGAAGCCATGCAAGTACATGGTTGCACTCCCCTTGGTCCCAGCAAGTGTTATCGGTAGGTGGCCGGCGTCGGTGAAGCCCGCCGGCACCGGAGCACGAAGCTCGGCCAACATGCATGTTTCCCGAAAACTAGGGCATCAATCTGCCAGCGATTGGCTTGATCAAACTCCACCCAATTTGGTGGAGATGATCACTATCTCCTACAGTAAAAACCCATCATTTTATTTTTCATTTTGGTTCAATGGTTGCAGAGTTCTCTCGAGGCGGAGCATATCTAGGTTTCCGGCCAACTATTTCTCCCGCTGGCCATGCAACGTGCATAGGGAGTTCGGGCTTGGCAGGGAGCATCACAAAGACCTAACAAACCTACTGCTAGGGGTCTTGGGCTAAATCAAACCGTGGTTTAGTGGCCTTACCTTGGCCGGAGTTGAAGAAGATGGGATGAAGCCGGAACTTGTCCCTCTTGCACGCACGGCCACGGCAACTCCAGCAAGGTTCACTGGCACAGAGGAACACCACCAAAGCTCCAGAACAAGGTTTGGTGAGGTTTGGTTCCAACTTTCTCCTCACTCTCTCTCTCTCGGATTCCCTCTTTGGGTTGTGTCCCTCAGCCTCCCCAGCAACCTAGGCTTCATGTGGAGAAAGCAGAGGGGGGTGTTGATGCTTCGGGAACAACCCACAGACCCCTCGTTCTCCACCACCGGGAGACCAAAGGCCAATTCAACATTTAATACTAGATTCTTTGCAAATTACCTTGAACCCGGTTCACACTTGATCCCCAAACCCTAGCAGGCTATGGGTAGGTCACAAATGCACCCAGCACCCTTATCTATAAGTCCCTTAAGTTTTGACACATAAAATATTTAGGTTTCTTCAAAAATATTCCCTTTTTAGGTGCTATTCACGCATTTCGAGGAAATCCGTTCGACGAATTGCAAAATGGACTTCGCCACGACGTCCGGCTCGTCGAGACCTGTCAAGTAGCGTATTTGTTTGTTTTGTTTGGTGCTCGGATAAAATCTCGGGCCATCTTGTTCTGTATTTTGTGGTACAGCGCACGCACTTCGATGCACACGGATCGCCAAACGCGAATTCCGTCAGTGCCATTGCGCTCAGAACGTCGAAAATAGTTAGGTTTGACTACTCATACCCCTATGTTAGGGTTCCAGACGGCGAAACGGCCGTTAGCGATCAAAAGGGATTTAAAATAGGGTTTACTATTCACAACCTAAGTTGTGGGGCCCGTTTTTTCTTTGCTAATTTCTGGAAGATCCGACCGTTGGATCGAAGACATGTAAATATCAATTTTTCATATTTCGATGAGACGGTCGCAATGATGATCTCAGATTTTCGAGATCAGGCTCCGATCAAAAGTCGGCATTTTTGAGCCATAATTGCACTACTAATTATCCACTTTGCCATTTAAATAATCCAGAAAATTATTTAAACTTAGATTTTGGATTTTTCAAATCACGGTTACTACACCGGTAGCTTATCGTTCTAGGTTACCACTAAGTTTCGACAGGATTTATAGGGCGTTTCATGTGTCAATGCTACGGGGGTGGGTATTTGAACACCCCAGCGGTGTTCATGGATATGATGAACAGACTTTTCAGACCCTTCTTGGATCAATTTATAGTGGTCTTTATTGAGGACATCCTGATCTACTCGCGTACAGAGAAGAAGCACGAGGAGAGCTTTGAGGAACTTAAAGGCAGGCTAACACGAGCACCCATACTTGCACTACTGATACCCGGCGAAGAGTTTGAGGTTTATTGTGATGCATCGCGGATTGGTCTTGGAGGCGTGCCGATGCAACAGGGGAAAGTCATAGCCTACGCGTCAAGACAACTTAAAGATTATGAGCGAAACTATCCTACACACGACCTGGAACTGGCGGTGGTCATCTTCGTGTTGAAGCTCTAGAGGCATTACCTTTATGGAGTCTATTGTAATGTATTTTCGGATCACCAAAGCCTTAAATACATGTTCACTCAGAAGGAACTAAACTTGCGGCGAAGACATTGGTTGGAGTTGCTGAAGGACTACGATTTGTCCATCCAGTATCACCCCGGGAAGGCAATTGTGGTGGCTGATGCCTTGAGTAGGAAAGGTCAACCGAGGAGATGTCGGTGAGCGTAATCACCCAGCAGGACAGCTTAATCGCGGAGTTCTCACGTTTGAGGTTGGAGGTGGTACCGGCAGGTACGGTTATGCGATTGTTGTCCTTAGTGGTCAGGCCGACCTTGTTTGAGAAGATCCGGGAAGGCCAAAGGACAGATACGCAGCTACAGCTCGTTCGGGACAAGATTCCCCCGGACCAGGAGGGTGACTTCTCGGTGGGCGTAGACGACACGGTACGTTTCTGAGGACGGATTTGCGTGCTCGATTCGCCAGAGTTGAGGGAAGAAAGATTGTCGGAAGCGCACTGCGCTCCCTATGCGGCGCATCCTGGGGGCACGAAGATATACAGGGACCTCAAGCAGACCTTCTGGTGGCCCAAACTAAAAGGGGATGTAACACAGTTCGTAGCACACTGTCTGATTTGTCAACAGGTAAAAGTCGAACACCATCGTCCGGCGGGGAAGCTACAACCTCTACCAGTACCAGAATGGAAATGGGAGCGGATCACCATAGATTTTGTCACTGGATTTTCGCGATCGCAACAGGGACACGACGCGGTCTGGGTCATAGTGGATCAATTAACGAAGTCAGCGCATTTTCTACCCATTCATACGATGTGGACTCGAGACCGGTTGGTCCAAGTCTACATCAGCGAGGTAGTGAGATTGTATGGGGTGCCGACATCGATTACTTCAGATAGAGACACCCGGTTCGCCTCGAACTTTTGGCAGAGTTTACAACGGGCTTTAGGGACTAAACTGCATTCGGCACGGCTTTTCACCCCCAAACCGACGGATAATCAGAGCGAGTGATCCAGATCCTAGAGGATATGCTTCGAGCCTGCATACTTGATTTGGGTGACGGATGGTCACGTTATCTACCTCTCGTGGAATTCGCCTACAACAACGGTTACCAGGCTAGCATTCAAATGGCGTCGTACGAAGCCTGGTATGGGCGACGTTGTCGATCCCCTATCTGTTGGGACGACTTGGGCGAGCGAAAGTTCTTGGGTCCGGACTTGGTGGAGGAGACCGAGAAAAGGGTAAGCCTTATCAGGCAGCAGTTGTTGACTGCCCAGAGCCGGCAGAAGAGCTATGCAGACTAGAGACGTCGCAACATGAAATTCCAAGTGGGGGAACACGTGCTACTCCGGGTTTCGCCGTCCAAAGGGATCAAGCAGTTCGGTCTGAGAGGCAAGTTGAGCCCACGGTTTGTGGGACCTTTTGAAATATTGGAGCGTGTCGGCCCGGTGGCCTATCGCATAGCCCTTCCGCCAAACCTCGACCGGGTACACAATGTGTTTCACGTCTCGATGCTCCGAAAATACCTCCCCGACCCGTCGCATGTTCTTGATGTCACTGCTATCGAGCTCAAAGCGGACTTGAGCTTGGAGGAAACGCCGGTGCGGATCTTGGCAAGGGAGTGCTACCTAGATTTATTTGACGTGGACCAGGGTTAAGTTTCGAGGACGAAACTTCTTTTAAGGGGTGAGTGATGTAGTATCTCAGCCTCCCCGCTTTCCATTTTATTTTAACTTAAATTAGCCAGTTGTTAAGGGGTTGAAAATTCGTGATTTCCTAGGCTGATCATTGGTGTTTGCGGGCATTTTTAGGTGCTAGGGCTCGCAAAACGATGAACGGTGGCGCGATCAGATTTGAATTCCAACTCCTGGTTCTTCCGGAAAAGAGTTTTGATGTTCCCTATTCGCTAAGGTGCATCGGAATCCGGGCTGACGATCGGCATGCTTTTCGAGATAATCTGGACCCCTTGTTCAAAATTCAAACGATAATATTTATTATTTTATTTTATTTTATCCTTTTATTCGGGTGCGTACTGAAAAGAATTTGAAATCTCACATTTTCTCTCTTTTCGGGCGAACCCTAGACCGAGAGAAAGAGGGAGGAGTTTCCATCGACGTGTTGATCGAGAGCGCCTGAGGCGGAGAACGAAACCGGAGCCCCATCGCCTGCGAGGAGCGGGTGATCCTTCTTCTTCCTCTCTCTTCCGCGAGATCAAGGTGAGCAGTTCGCGTTTGTGTCGGTTTTCGTGTTGGGTTTCTTTCCGTAGCCGCGTAGGGGTCGTGGGTGAGTTTTTGGCTTGTGCCGCCGCCGTCACCGTCGCCGCCACCGCGAGGGCTGGTGCCGCGCGGGGCCGCCCTCGCCTGCAGGCGGCGGGCCGCCCGCACGGGCTGGTGCCACACGGGGCCGTCCGCGCCTGCAAACTATTCCAGAAATAAAAAAAAATTATCTTAACATTTTTATTCCCGAACCCACGGGGGGCTATATGTATTTAGAAGATGTTTGGATAACTTCAAAATAGAGTAATAAGTCAACTTAGATTGTATTATTTATAATACTTAACTTTTTTTAGAAAAAAATTGTTTAAATATTTTTTGGAATTGAAAAATAAACAAAGTAATGAATTCATGGTGATTTGTTTGGGTGAAAGAAAGAAATCTCCCACGATGGAGGAGTGGAGGGGTGGTGAAAAAAGTTGAGGATGAGAATTAATGGGTTTGAGTAGAGAAGAGAAGGTGGTGAGATGGGTTTGAGCAAGAAGGTTATGCATGGTGATTTGTTTTTTTTTTTTTTTTTTTTTTTCAAATTTGATTTTTTTTTTTTTTTAGATTTGAATCAAATATTTAAAAACAGAATAAAAAATTATAAAGTATTAAAATTTTGACATCAATCATTATAATAAAATATAAATTTTTCTAAAAATTTTACAGGTATCAAACAAATCCTAAAGGTGGGAACCAGCAGTTCCCAC
Organism: Tillandsia leiboldiana; assembly: GCA_029204045.2. Lineage (NCBI taxonomy): Eukaryota > Viridiplantae > Streptophyta > Magnoliopsida > Poales > Bromeliaceae > Tillandsia > Tillandsia leiboldiana. The sequence continues at coordinate 6,248,699 of CM055083.1, forward strand.
CCTCTTGCATGCTCTTCAAGGCAAGATTTTTAAAATTTTTAAAATTTTAAATTTATAAAATTTAAAATATTTAATTTTTAAAAAAAAAATTTAAATTTTAAAATTTATATAATTTATAAAAAATTTCAAATTTTTTATATAAACCTAATACTTATTCAAATACAAAATTATATTAGTTTTGTTTGTTTATGAACTTTTATTTATTTTTAAAATAAACAGTGAGTTATCGCTTATTTCCCAACCAAATACAAGCACAAGGAATAAAATTCAAAATCATTGCTTCTAATTATACAAAAAAACTTTCATACCCAAATAACTTATCATTAATTAACTAATTCCGATGTTCAAACAAGATCTAATACTTAGATCAAAACATTCCTCCACCTAAATTTAACTCCATATTTGCAGATGAACTTTCTGGGATAATCTATCCTTGCAGGCAATCAGCAAAAGAATGAAAAAAAAAAATAATAATAATAAATAAAAATTGTAGTAATAAATTTATGGGTGAAAGAAAGAAATCTCCCAAGATTCATGTAGATGCAGTTTTGATTAACCCTAGTGTATGATCTACTCACAAGAGCTGAGCCCATTTCTCTCCAAAAATGATTCTACTCCATCTTAAGGCCTAGTTTAACAATGTATTCTTCGATTGGAACCGCCTCACAGCAAGGCGTACAGATACACATAATAAGCACCTTGAAGCTCCAGTTTGGACCTTTGCCGGATTTGTATCCAGCAAAAGATGCTTCAGCACTCAAAATTCCACCACTATCCACACCACAGTCCAAAATACTTAAACCCAATTTTTAATATTAGTGTCTATTGTCTCTTATATACCTAATCACAATCTCATTCTCATTCGATTGTTTGGGCCTAACGTACTTGTCAGCCCAATGACACTCGATTGTTTAGGCCTAATTCAGGCTCAGTCGAGACTGATTGTTTAGGCCTAACGTCCTTGTCAGCCCAATGACACTCGATTGTTTAGATCTAATTCAGGCTCAGCCGAGACTTGTATCACACTTTCGACTAATGATTGGCTCTGATACAAAATATAACGACCCGATCCACTAGCAATAATAACTCGTTGGACCCAAACCACAGCTTAAAATACTTAGGCCCAGTTCATATTGCTAATATCCATATTTCTTATATATCCAATCACAATCTCATTTTCATTTGATGTGAGACTATTAGAGTGTCACGTCGCATGAATGAACAACTAAACCTCTTTCAAAAGGAGTTTCGCAATGTAAATCGAAGACTGAACATTGCTGTCGTAAGACTTGAAAAACTTTATAGAAAACCTATTATTCTTGTAGGATAAAAAACTTTGGTTTCAAATGCCAATGAAAAGAGCTATTGAACTAATAAAAGAACTTACAAGTGCAAATCACAGGCAGGCCAGCCAAATGGATCTGAGAAGGTAGGGTTCCACTGCAAACAATTCTTCCACCAGAAGATAAAAGAGTTCACCAAAAGATGCTTACCACTTTTAAGCACAAATAGTTTTGTTCAACAAAGTACTGTTATAACCTCTTACATATAGTTATGATAGACGTATTCAATATATTGAAGTAATAAGATCGACATTTTCATAACAATTATAATGCTTAATTCATATTTGATTATCTTTGCTCCTTCCTTTCCCTTCCAAAAATATAATCTGCTTAAAGCGCTTAAGAAAATTCAGAACATCTGATAAACAGGTGTGGTTACAATCAGAATTTATCTAACTTGTCAAAGCATGGACTTATCTGAGAAATACAAGAAGAATAAATATATCCCTCAACTTGACCCATATATAAACACGAGGTATGAAGGTCGACATAGTGAAACAATTATACCTATTGATTATGAACAAAACCAATAAATGCAACATAGGATTTGGATCTTTTTTGTTGATCAAGTTGAGAATCGCCACCACTACTTGCAATCATCGTCGGCGCACTAATATACCCCCCTAATTCCAAGTTCAGCAATTATTAAAGCTACTACTAAGCATATTTGGACTGATTGATATATAAACACAGCTACAAGAAGTTGGGGTTTACAGTGACCAAATTTGCAGTGTAAACAAAGACAACAGTAATCAAAGGTGTTTCATTAGTAGCATGCTTCATAATATTTTTTGTGTTAAAATCACCTCAGAGAATAGACTTGTCGGTATTTGAATAATCTTCTTACATCTATTTTTTACTCAATTTATCCAGCCTTTCCTTCATTTTCATCCTCACAAAACAAAACCAAGGTTTACAACGAAAAAGTCAGGGCAGTAAGCATTCTGAAGAATCCCTCAAAAAATGTCTGATTTCACATTGCCCCCAATTTTTAGCAGCATATAACCGCATTGACTAAAGTAATAGCTATCATTCCAATATTCAGGCAAAGTAAAAGATCGAAATATTTATTGAGTCTTCTCGGCAATTCTGCCAAAAAAAAAGCTAAAATGTTAAGAAGCCAATTTTCTGTAACTGGCAGCAGCAGCCCAAGTAGTCAGTTTTTGCATCCATCAAAAAGGCTGCATGAACTCCTTGGGTATCACATAATATATGTGAGGCTCAGTGAACTATGAACATAATTACAGTAAACACATCATATTAATCTGGTTTCCTTGAGAGCAAATTTAACACCAACTGCCAGTCTAGCATTAATCATTATTCTGCATAACAAACATCTTGATCATCCTAGAGTAGTCCTAGCTAATTACTAAGAAAGCAAATAAGAAGCTCTGATTCCTTTTACTCTCATATTCCATCAACAATTCTTTTTCCTTCCACATTGCAGTATCAATCTGCTTAAAGATAGACCAACTTCTTCCTATTACTTTAAAACACTTAATCAACACACTATTTGAGATTGGTAAGCACAACTTTCCTCCGCTCAAAGCTTCATCACTCCACTTGCCGATGCAATAAGAATTGTTTAATGGGAAATACAATTGGATAAACTTGACCATGGAGGCTCCGTGACTACATGTATATCTCGTTCAACATATCTCTTTTGTTTACGCAAGGGACGTCATAATTGGTTGCCGGAGAATATGAAAGAGGTTGACAACCATACAGTTTATATGGTCTCTAAATAAATTTCTTTAAGAGTGTAATAAATCACCTTGTAAGTTGGATATATTATACCTAAAAGAGTAAGAAATATTAACACTTCTCAACAACTCGAAATCATATTCCATAGTTGCAATCACAAAAGAAGATCCCCACACCACATAATTTATCACCAGATACGCAAAAACAAATCCTAAAAGATGACTCTTGCATGGACAGCGAAGACGACTGCAAAACTGACATGGCAAGTAATGTACAAAAGAAGAATAAAAACTAAGACGAGAGGTTTCTCACTGTGGGGTATGGATAAATATCCTTCATGAGAACTCTACTGAATGTGTTATCCCCATCTTGTTGCATCAGGGAATGCGGGGATTATCAAGAATAGTAAGCTTCCCTAGTACCTCCCTTCACCAAGAGATTGCTATAGAAGTGAATAGGGATAATTAACTTGGAAATTCCATCAGTACCAAACATATTTGGAGGGATAGTGAGGCAACTTATCACTATCCCTGCAGTATCACTCAACCAACTTACTACCTCAATAAGCAAAGAACAATTTTGGTACCCAATTTTCTTCTTTGCTACTTTATTTATTGTACTTGGTTTCTGTTCTCTGTGAATTTAAATTTTGGTAGGTTCGATATTCAGAAAGACTGAGCCTTGAACCCCGCACAATTTTGTGTGGATGCTCGGGGGAGAAGCAGAATGTTTCCTTCTGTTTTCAAATTAGGTGCTAAATTTCAGGACCTAAGATGTTGAATTCCATAGAAGCAACACAGTACAACTCTATATGTGAAAAGGAATGTGCACCACTAGTATTGTACTGAATAAAGGATAGTAAAATCCTGGGCTTGACTGCCCCATCAACTCTCTCTCCCCTTCAATTTTTTCCGTACTTTCTCTTCATAACTTTCTTCTTTTTTCTTTTTTTTTTTAACCTGAATTTCAACAAAATTAAGTAGCATAAATTTTTTAACTCGTCTTCTCCATCGAACAAGTGCAAACTCCAGCATTTTAACTCTTCTTCGCTGTCTGAACTGAAAAGCTTCAACTAAATAACAAATATTTAGCATTCTGTTTATCCACTGATGATCACACGTTAGTACATTATAACTTAGTTTTAGCCATTCAGGACAATACTGCTTTGAGGATTTCCTGTTTCACTTTACTATTGTCATGTAAAAACACAGAAATATTGAATACCTCTCCATTTACAATAATGTTTTCATATACTGGGGACCTTTCTACGACAAAATTAGTATCTAAATCCCTAATTGTATGTATATAAGTTCAAAAGCTCAAATTTCGCATCTCAAACAAAAAGTAACTGTATTGCCCATATAATGCTGGGTTTGTCATTTGGTCCATAAGGTAGGCTCTTACATACAGCGCAAACCAAATCTAACTAAGGATTTATCGATCATGGTTTTTCCCTACTTGTAATCACAATTTTCTTTTCAGCGATCAAAGTCATTACACAAAAACATCCAATTAGTATTTGACAACCCATTTCAATGATTATGCTCTAAATCGATCACGCTCATCTTATTAAAGGATGCCATCCCAAATGAAAGCATGTTAACATACAAAATTATTAAGATAACAAGCAGATGTAGATTACAGATGCAAGATTGCAGTCAAAAGATAATCAAGTTTGCAAGTAGACCTAACTTCTGTCCCGAAGCAAGTTATTTATCATTCCAACTAAAGGTACAGTACCCTTGGCCATGATTTCTAACCTGGAAGTATTCGAAGCGTGCGAGAAGAGAGCAAGCCCAAAAATCACAAGCTCAGGAAGAAACAATCTTGATGAAAGAAACCCGTGCCAATAATAAGGTTCTAAATTAAAAAAGGCATCAAAAAACCGCCTCGTGCCATGCAAGTCGAGTTTAAGCAAGACGTCCATACCAAAGCAGAAGAACTCCCTCTGCCGCCTCCTCTCAATCGGCCAAAGATCCTTCCAAACCGCCTCTGAAAGCTCGTTGCCGATAAGGCTATAGTCGGAACCCAGGTATCGAACAATTGAATTCGCCACAATTGGAGCGGTCGCGAGAGTCCGCGCCACCATATAACCGGTGGAAGGATGAACCATGCCAGCCGTCCCTCCTATCCCTACAACCCTTTGTGGAAGCAGAGGGAGGGGCCCACCCATCGGAATGATGCATCTCTCATCCTCTTCAATGCTCTTCACTTTGATCCCCAAGTGTCTCAGCCTCGCCACCATTCTTTCCTGTATATCCTCCATAGCCAATCCCGGGCGGGCAACCAATGAAGTTTCTTCGAGAAATATTCTTGTCGCAGAAAACGGCATGGCATACAGGAACGTCGGGATTCTCCCGTTCTGCTCTTTCAACTTGGAGCCACTAGTGAGATGTGAATCCCTCCAATCCATGAAGAGCATCTTATCCAAATCGAACGGGTGCTCTTCTACCTCGGCCAGGATACCATACGCGACCTGGTATCCAGGATTGTACGGCTTATCGTACTGAACGAGGGACCTCGAGAAGCCAGTAGCATCAAGGACGACGGTGGCCTCAACCGTAACGCCGTCATTACAAATTATCATCGATTTATTCTCTTCGTGAATCACTTTAACTACCTTGGCTTGATGAAACCTCACCCCATTCGAAACGCATTTCTGCATCATCTTCGACTTGAGCTGCTTCCGATTCACTCGGCCGTAAGGCCGATCGAGGAGCTTCTTGTTGTGGTCATCGATATAGACCACGGCGCCAAGCCAGGCGGCGTCGAGGCAATCGAGGAGGTCCATGGCCTCGAACTCATCGACCCAAACGCCGTAGTTATTGGGCCAGATGAGCTTCGGGGACGGGTCAATGGCGCAGACCGAGAGCCCCGCCTCGGAGACCTGCTGAGCTACTGCGAGGCCTGCGGGGCCGCTGCCGACCACAGCGAAGTCCATGACTACGCGTTTCGAAGGGTCATACAAAGGCAGATCGAAATCAAGATTTTCTTTCTTGATTTCAGGAACTAGTTCGAGAAGGGCACCACTGCTAGCCCTGGCAGAAACATTCGTACCCAAATTTCGACCATGTTTTCTACGGCAGACTTCGAATTTCCGAGGGGAAAGGCTAGTCTGCCGCTCCGCGAGGCCGCGGAGTGGGTGCAGCAGCTGAAGCCTGCTGTGGGTACTGATGATGGTATCCATGGAATTCAAATCTTGAGACGGGTTTTAGGAAAAATTTTTGGTTCTAGGTTGGATATCAAAGTACAAACCCTAAAATCGGTACTTAAACAAATATGAAATCGCTCGTGCGCTTCCACTATAGCCAACGAAAACAGAGAAAATTGGGCAAAACGATGGGTACGCCCCAGAATTCATGGTAAAGAATTTGGGCTTGCAATTTGTTTGATTAATCGAAGCCAAATCTAGACAAAGTTTGCAGCAAAAAAAACAAAAAAAAGGAGAGAGATTGGAAGATAAGAACCAGTAAGGAAGATTCGTAAGGAGAATGGACTGTTGAAGCTCACCTTAGCAGAAGCACACACACAGAGCGAGAGAGAGAGAGAGAGAGAGAGAGAGAGAGAGAGAGAGAGAGTGTGGATGGCATGATATTCGCCGAGAATTGGAGGCCCATAAAGTGCTTGAGGACCTTTTGCACTTTGCCCCGCTACATATAATAAAATTCGGAGGATCGGAAAAACTTTGATTCGCACCTCTTTGTTTACCGTATTTCCATTTTAGCATCTGCAGGCAAAAACATAATATGGAACTTACGTGAAATTTTTAATTTGTTTGATTTGGAATTCAAAATTTAAGTTAATTATTTGTTCTAATAAATTAGTTGTGAAAATTATATGAAATAAAATAATTGAATTTGTAAAAATAAAAAGTATATTTAAATTTTAATAGATTGGATAGCCAAATTCTACTCAAATAAGTTTCATATGTTTTTATCTTTATTTTACTCTCAAACAATGACTTGAAGTCTGATTATAGTGTTCGATTTTAAACATTTGATCATACTGATTATCAATCAAATATATAATTTTTTAAATAAATTAAAAATATATATTAAATAAAATATTTATATATATTCAAATAGAGCATTAATTACTATATAATTTCAAATAAGTGACGCTAATGGAGAAAAAATTGTATTCAATTTATGACGATATTCACCGACCACAACAAATAAATTGATGGAAATCTGATTTGTCCGTCTTGAATGAAAGATATAGAGCGATTTAAAAATATTGTTAAATTTATATTATTGAAAAATGACAAACTACTAACAGTTAAGAGATAAAAATAGATTAAATATTATAACACATATGTTTATTCAAATAAGTATTATGGGAAAAACTAAGTACATCTTACACCCCATTTTGGGGTGGGGTGAATTTCATCCGTTTCGATGTGACGGGTGAAATTCATCCCATTCCAGAATGGGGTGGGGGGTGGGGTGTAAGATGTACACCCCCAAGGGGGTGTACAGGTAGCAATGCCCAAGTATTATTATGTTAATTTTTTTTTTTTTTTAAGAACGATGTAGTATGTTACTATTTCATTTATTCGACAAATGAACTCAGCTACAGATTTAGACAACACGGCCTAAAAAAAAAAAGAAAAAAAAGAAAAAAAAAAAAAAAAAAAAAACAGTTATTATGTTAATTTACTTAACTGTTTGAACCATTTAGTTAATTTTAGCCATGAAATTTAAATCTGACGTTTAAATTTAGAAAAATAAAAATAAATTTTGCAAATTTTACGTAGTTTCATATTTTTTTTATCAATTTTTTGTGCACATCTCCTACGCACGTGCGCGACATGTGGTAAATTTAATAAAAAAGTTTTCAACCTTCATATAGAATTTTGGGATGGTAAAGAGAGTGACCTCCCCACAGAAACGAATTCAACAATTTAAGTTATAGGAATAATAGAACCCAATGGAAACACAGTAGATGTTACGAACGTAATTACACAATCGGAAGGGTAGGGACTTAACTGAAACTTTGAGTAAAATATTAAAGACCTAATTGCAATAATTAGAAAGTTAGAGATTTTAATTAAAACTGGGGTAAAATGATTGAGCAACACTATTCACACGCTTCGAGAGAGGTATATAATATAAACTCTATTTATTTTAGGATGGAATGAATTTTATTAGTCACTTTGAAGTAGGGGTGTCAACGAGCCGAACACGAGTTGACTCGTTTAAATATCGAGCTGAAAAATTTGTCTCGTATTCGACTTGTTTATTAATCAGCCGAACACGAGTTGGCTCACGAACAACAAGTTTAATTTTCATTCCTACTATTAAGTATAAAATTAAAAAAAAAATTAAAAAATAAAATTTTATTCTAATAATTAAAATTTATAAAAAATTAATGGCCTAAAATCTAAATAGTAAAGTATATATATATATATATATATATATATATATATATATATATATATGGAAAATGCTATTTGTACACCCGTAAGGGGTGTACATCTCACACCCCCACCCATCTAAGGGTGGGGGTGTGATGAGGGATCACTTGATGTGACCCGTAAAAAATATCGACACCATTAAAGGATTACCAACAAAATTTTAGTAATATTTTTCTTGAAAGTTATATAGTTTATAAATATATTTTTTTTTAGTTAGTTGATTGGTTAAAGTTGACGACTCTTCTACAAAATAATCATCTTGTCCTTTTTGGACAAATATTTTTAAAATTTTATTGCGTATTATTTATTATTTTTAACATTTTAATTTAAACTTTTGAGGTTTTCAATGTGAATCATAAATTATAGATTCTTAAAAAAATAATAATAATTTATCGCATTCTATATGCGGCTAATCATTTATCATTATTAAATATTAGAGTCAAGAATTTTTTAAAATTAATTTGTTTTAATTTAATTTTTAGTTTAAATAATTATTAGTGGCATGATTTTATTTTTTAATTAATTTATTTTTTAAATTTGATTTGTTTCAATTTGTTTTTCCGATAGAAAATAAAAAAAATATGATAATATTCATTTAAAAGAAAAAAATATTTTGAAATTAAATTCAAATTTGATTATTTAATTTATTTTCGAATTTTAATTTATTTTGATTTATTTTAAATTTAAATTTGATTGTTGGTTTAAATAGTTATTAGTTGCTTGAGTGTATTTTTTAATTAATTTATTTTTAAAATTTAATTTGTTTTGATTTATTTTTAATTTAAGGTAACTTAAAAATATAAAAAATATATATGAAATAATATATTAATATTTAATAAACAAAAGAAAAAAATTATAAAAAATAAAAAAAATAATTTCAGTACGCAATTATTAGTGGCGTTTTCTTTTATTCTTTTAGAATTTCGTCTCTTAATTCATATCAGTTTTTATATATAGTATATTCTTTTATTCCTTTTAGTATTTTATTTTTTAATTTAAATCCACTTTTATATATAGTATGAATATTACATTAAATTTTAAATTTTAAAATTTAAATTCAAATATTGCATCAAATATTTATAATATAATATATAATGTAAATTCATATCTGAATTCAAATCCGTCAGATTTTTATTTTTTATATCTGTATTCAAAACTTTATCCGCGAGTAAATTCGTTCTATCTGAAATCGGGTTCGTTTTTTATATCTATTTTTAACAGTATTCCACTTCACCAGACCGTGTACAAAATATATAAAAGTATAGTAAGAAAGAGGTGAATGATTTTACCGCTTTTAAGGCGTCCACCCTTCAAAATCTATTTTTATAAATATTTTTTTCAAAAATTTATTTTTAAAATTTTTTTTTTTATAAAAACTAGTTTACTAAATAGTCCCAATAATAGGGACAAATTTTAGGAACATCTATCTCAAACCTATTAGTTTGGGAACGATGCGAATGAGTGTTGCGTGGCGAAAGCGGCGTCCATCCATGCTCCCCGCCCGCTGTTCTCTCTCTTTAAATCTAATAAAGTTGGGCTCATGGATGGACGCGGTTTCACCACGCGGCATCCATTTATATCGCCACTAATAATTTGGAAACGATGCTTACAAAATTTTTGTCCCAATAATAATATACCCTTAATTATGGGATATTGTGAAATCCCTTCTTTTTAATTGATACTTTTTGTTATGTTTGATTTTTTGGAGCGTTTTTACTCTAGTCAAATAAATTAGAATCTTGTCAAATTCATCAAAAATGTAAGGGCCTTAATCATATTCGGGCCAATAAAACATAATAAAATGTTTAGCATAGATAATTAGAAAAGTTAATTAAAAAAACAAAAATGAACCTTCCAATACTTTTATGTGGCTTAGTGCTTTCTCATTTTAGTATCATATATTTGGTATATCGTTTTTCTTTCTTTCTATCACTCTCATCTCTTAACTTTTTTTGATAAAGCATGCTGAAAAAATTTCAGATACCTCCCTTATAGTTTATCAATTTTTTATTTCAGTACTTTCTAATTTTAACTTTGCCACTAATTTAACCGAATAGTTAACGAAAATGATAACAAAAAAAGAAAATAAAATTTATGTACTAAAGTGATATACCTCAAGCCATATCATACTAAAGTGAAAAAAAGCATTAAACCACGAACATGAGTATTTGAAGCTTTTTCAAAAAAAAAAAAATAATAATACATAGCTATAATATTTTGCGAAAATTTATTTTTATTTTTATTTATTAAATTTCGATCGTAAGTTAGAATAGTATTTTCGATTAATCCGCACGGAAAATGAAAATATGTTTTAGAACAATAGATCGCACGCTTCCGGATTAATTTTTTGTTAGTTTTTTTTATCTACAATTTATAAAATTTTCATAATGCTTAAAAGATGAGTTCTGCTATTCAAATTTAAATATAAAATTATTAGATAGTTAATTATAATTAAATTTTAAATTTTAATAAATTTTGTTTTTCTAAGAGTCTTAATTTATTAAATTCAAATTGGGACATGATATCATGACATTGACATTGCATTTAAGTTGGCACATATAATAATGCCGACAATCATAGTGTTTTTGGCGCTGCACAGTATTCGCAAATCCACAGCCGACACATCTGCAAAATCTGGACCAAATATATGGAAGTTGAACAGACAGCTCCTTGTCGGCATCCATAATGGATTGAACAAGTGGACCGATAACATGCTGGGAAGCACCTGGCGCCGACTTCACCTTTTTCCACTCAAGCTAGGACGCAGATTCACAATGCCCCCTTACCCTATGACATAATTAGCTATTCTAGAAATAATTATAAAATACAAAATTAGTATAAAAAAATATTTGGAATAATTTTAAGAATAAAAAATTTTGTGTTTGATATGATAATGATGAATAAGAAGAATAAAGAATATTAGCTATTTTAAATGATCTTTTTGCCCTTAAGCTTTATTATGTAATAATAAGATGAGAGATAGTGTCTCGGAAGACGTGGGAGGGTATTTAAGAAAAAAAAAAAAAAGTAAGAAGGTGGTTGGAAAGAATAAGAACAGTAATTTTCACTTATTCTAGTTGTACTGAAATAAAATATTTTCGTAATTTCTGATATGTTTTGGCATAAGAGAATATCCCTTTATCCCCAAATAAATTTTATTTTCAAGATCTAACTCTTTGACTTGATACCTCTCATAAGTTAATCAACTATAAAAATAAAAAAAATAATAAAATAATAAAATAATAATAAAAAAAACTTAACCCATCAAATTATTTAAAAGTTAAAAAAAAATGATAATGATACCAAACACGGCTTTAGTCGTATTGGCTAGGCTAGTTTTTTTTTATAGCTAGGCTGTATTGGCTAGGCTAGTTTTTTTTTATAGCTAGGCTATAATAGCAGAGTAAATTTTTACACTGAACAGTTAAAAAAAAAAAAAAAAATCTTATGTGGTTGAAATTCCCGGTTCAACGGTTCAATTTTCTAAATCTTATTTTTAAGTCAAATAAAATTCATACAAGAAAGGTAGTGATTTTAAAAGTTAAGGTTTTTTTTACTTTTACTATTTGTTGGACGAAAAATCTCTTAATTTTATTGTTATTTGAGTGTAGATTGCTCTTTAGTAATCTCAATATAGGATAAAACTTTAAAGTCGGGTTTTCGATAAAATGAATGTGTTCAAAAATTACGGCAAACTCTCGTTGAATTATGCCTTAATTGGCAAGATGTGCCTCTCATTAATAGATCTTTTGATGTGACGGAACTGCCAAATAATATTTGTATATAGATATAGATAAGATAGATTGTAAATTTTTATATCATATTCGCGAAAATAATATGATGACTTTATTATAATTTTTGATATAACAGATAATTGAGATAGAAGCTAAAATTATCGTAGAAGTTGGAGAACACTTACAAATTACCATTTCAATTTTGGAACATTAAATCATAACAAGCATAACAAGCACCCACCATGTTATCCACCCAACCAATACTCTCATTAGAGATACTAATATTTCTTGCTGGGAGTATATTCTTTGGTAGTGGCATCACTTTCCTCACATCCTCCAATTCCAAAATGCCACTCATCACCCACCATCATCCAGATAAGGAAGGATCTGGGCCTACCATTCTGAAACGCGTCCGGCTCAACCCGGCGCATAAGCGATCATTATTAGCAGGAGACCTATTTTTCTATAGATGTGCGCCGCTCAAAAACATACCCCTCGGTGAGCTCCTTTGTACCCCGGGGTGCCAAAGGGTGGATGTCAATATAGAGCAGTACGAAAAGATTTGATTGATGTGTATTAAGTGAGCCGGCTCCGCCTGAAAAACGGAATGTCTTTGGTGTTCATTTTGCCTTTCCTCACATCCTCCAATTCCAAAATGCCACTCATCACCCACCATCATCCAGATAAGGAAGGATCTGGGCCTGTTATGTGTGATACTAAGCTTACTGAGAACATGAGGACCCAAACCCAAATGGAAAAAGATTATGACATCCACTATCTACTATGTCCTTCCCCGGCGCAGCTTACGCAACAAATGAAATTTGATCATTAATAACAAGCCATGTGAAGAATTTTGTTGCGAGTTCCTCCATGAAATCGTGCGGAGTACAACATGTTCTTAACATGGCAGTTGTGTTGACAAAAGGGCTCAGATCTCACCAGAACAAAAAGTTAAGGACCCAAAAGTAAAAACTGAAAACTTTTGAGGACAAAGTTAAAAGCATACTTGAAGCACACAAATAAGCTCAATGAAATCAAAGACTAACAAGAAAGTCAATTTAAATGCAGCAAACTTATAACAGGCCTTTCATATAACAGCTTATAAAAGTAGTAGGTGTACACAAAATACTGCAAATTTTTTTGCTAGTTTCTGCTTTTAGACAAAAAAAAAAAAAAAAAAAAAAAAAAAAAAAAAAAAAAAAAAAAAACTTAATTATAATTTGCGCCCAAAATCAGCTTCTGCTGCATCCAAACTGATCTGCGACATGACAGCATATTTTTACAAGATTACAAGCAAAAGATGCAAACTAGAAATTTCTTGATTCGATGAAGTCCTCCTGCACAAGTTTATTAAAAAAATTACTAAATCATAGCAGATATAGAAATTGAAGTGGGCTTAACACCAAGCTAAACAAATGCGGTAAAAACAGCTGAGTATTCCAATATTTCAGATCAAATTTGCCAAGTGTGAAAGACAAAAAAGTTTCTAGGATTCGAAAGCAGGATGAAGTCTTCAATTTCACTTAAAGGTAAAACAGCTTTTCTCTCAACTAGTAAATTTGCGGTTAATGTGTAAACGAAGACTGCTCTCTATTTCTGCGTTTTCTAAAAGACGAACGGTAATTTTCAACAGAATGCAGAAAACATGTAATCTAAGCATACCGTAAATTCATAACTTTTGAAAACCAGGTTTTCTTAATGGATAATAAATCAATCAAGTTACAAAACTTGTAATACGTTTCCAACCTATATGAATAATGAATGGCACGATATATATATATATATATATATATATATATATATATATATATATATATATATATGTCTAATATTCCTACCACTTTGTATGATCTCTCACATGTGACTTTCACGATATATATATATATATGTCAAATGTTCCTACCACTTGCTGAAGCAAAATAGTGTTCATAATATGCTTATTTTTTAGGCCAGTTTGTCCAAAAGATACATGTCCTCCTTTTTTTCTTTTTTTTTTTTTTACTGCTCATTCTTCTAATTGCTTTTTGGTTATTTTTGTCAAACCATGCTAGTAATGTCAAGAATTAAAAATATTATGATAAAATAAAAAGTAAATACCTGACTCATAAATTTTTAACTGATTGATTTTATGATATTTTTCTAGAATTTAGAAACATATATTTAATCTTGAAAGAAATTTCTAACTTTAGAAAATATTAAGTACCAAATAGTTCTCAAAAGTATAAAAACGCTAGAGAAATTAGAGATAATTCTTATAAAATTAGGACTTACAATAGATGATTGACAAAACGTAAGGAGGTACTCCAATTGGCTTAATAGTTGGCAATGAAGCTGTTAAATCTAACAAATCTTCAAATCAATTTAGAAAAATAACCCAAATAAAAATAATTAAAGTTTGATGAAATATTAATCAAATTAACTTAATTGAGGGGTTTATTTCAAAGGAAAATGCTACTTGTACACCCGTAAGGGGTGTACATCTCACACCCCCACCCATCTAAGGGTGGAGGTGTGATGAGGGGTCACTTGATGTGACCCGTAAAAAACATCGACACCATTAAATGGATGGAGGTGTAGGATGTACACCCCTTCGGGGTGTACATGTAGCATTACTCTATATATATATATATATGAGTCCGGCTACTATGCTTGTACAAGCACCAAGCGATTGGTGCTTGTAAGTTTTCTACCGATCTACCCCTTTGACTAATTTCATCTCTTAGATCATTCTATTCCATCAACCACTCACTTAACCCAAGGAGCCCACTATCATCCTAACCACACATCTTTTCATCCAAGGGCTAAAAACCTATAAATACCAAAGACTTGGTACTTTTAAAAATATAGGAGCTCAATTCTCTCTCTCTCTCTCTCTCTCTCTCTCTCTCTCTCTCTCTATATATATATATATATATATATATATATATATATAGATATATATATATATATATATAAAGCTATCTAGTTCAAGATCAGCATCCTTAATCTTGAAACCAAAAGTCCTATCCTCAAATTTTAAAGATTATTTAATTTTCACCGTTCATTTTGACATGATTTACTAAGTAAACAAGATAAAAAAAAAAATTAAAATTTTATTTCTAAGAACTTCATAAACCCTTTATCATATTTAACGGTATAAATCGTTGATTTGAACACTCTAAGATTGAAAACGAGACTATAGTCCTGGAGCTCCGGTACTATAGATAGTATAGTAGCCTTGTTCTTCCTATATATATTGAGTCCGACTACTATACTATTAATAGTACCAAGCAATTGGTACTATTAAGTTTTCTGTCGTTAGATCTATCCCTTTGACCATTTCTATCATTTAGATCATACTATTTCAACAACCATCCACTAAACCCTAGGGGACCACTATCATCCTAACAGCACATCCCTACGTTCAAGGGCCAAAAACTTGATAAAACCAAGTGCTTGGTACTATTAATAGTATAGTAGCCTAATTATATATATATATAGAGAGAGAGAGAGAGTCGCTGGTATGCCTCTATAAGCACAGAGCCCTTCGTGCTTATAAGTCGTTTTCGATGTTGGGACTTCTGAATCGACGATCAGCTCCGTTAGACATGATCTAGCGTAATTGAAATACCTAGAAAATAACATTTTCTATTTTTCAATATCATTTGCCTAGTGATCGAAAGGGCTCAAAATCAATAATTTTAATGATCGTGGTTAGCCGTTTGCAAGTTTAACAGTGTAGAAATATCCAAATCACGTGAAATTTTGATAAAAAAATTTTATACTATACAAAACAAAACCAATATATATAATTCGGCTACTATACTATCAATAGCACCAAGCACTTGGTGCAATCAAGTTTTAACCAATTCCACCCGTTAGATTATACTATTCCACCAACCATCCACAAAACCCTAGAGAATCACTATCATCCTAACTGCACATCCCTTCATCTAAGGGCTGAAAACCTTCTCTCTCTCTCTCTCTCTCTCTCAATTATATACATACATATATATATATATATATATATATATATATATATATATATATATATATATATATAGAGTCCGGCTAGAATACTATCGATAGCACCAAGCAATTGGTGCTATTAAGTTTTCTGCCATTAGATGAAAAGATATGCGGTTGGGATTATAGTGGTCCCCTAAGATTTTTACTATTCAACCAACCACCTAGTAAACCCTAGGGGACCAGTATCATCTTAACCACACATTTTTTAATCTAAAGGCTAAAAACTTGATAGCACCAATGATTTTGTGCTATCGATAGTATTCTAGCCTAATTCTATATATATATATATATATATATATATATATATATATATATATATATATATATATATATATATATAAAATTGAGCTCCTATGTTTTTAAAAGTACCAAGTCATTGGTGCTTGTAGATTTTTAGCCCTTGGATGAAAAGATGTGTGGTTAGAATGATAGTGGTCCTCTTAGGTTGATGGAATAGAATGATTTAAGAGATGAAATTAGTCAAGGGGGTAAATCTAACGGTAGAAAACTTACAAGCACCAATTGCTTGGTGCTTGTACAAGCATAGTAGCCGGACTCTATATATACTCTCTCTCTCTCTCTATATATATACACACACACACTCTCTCTCTCTATATATATACACACAAGTAAACTCTCTCTCTCTCTCTCTCTCTCTCTCTCTCTCTCTCTCTCTCTATATATATATATATATATACACACACACACACACACACAAACACGCTCTCTCTCTCTCTCTCTCTCTCTCTCTCTCTCTCTCTCTCTCTCTATATATATATACCCACACACACTCTCTCTCTATATATATACATACAAGTAAATTTGTACAATGAAGATAGTCAAAACTTAAAATTTAATTAATTCAATTTATTTCATATTATTTTAAATGTCTATATATTAAGATTTATACATTTTAGACATATCCATTAAAAAAAATTACATTTTTCTTATTGGGTCCATGGTGCACTGGGTGCACCAATGGAATAGACACATGTCGAACAAACAATGGCTCCTCTCTATTGGGAATATTGCCTGCACTTGGTGTATGTGTAAATTTTCATACGCACTTGTAAATTTATGCGATAGAGATGTCAAAAATAAAATTTAATTAATTAAATTTATTTTACGATATTTTAAATGTCTATATATTAAAAATTATAAAATTTAGACATCTCTATGAAAACAAAATATTTTTTTATTGGATCTATGGCGCACGGGGTGAACCCAACATATCGGCGGGACACGAGTCAACAAAAGAAAAGTGCTCCATGCCCTTTAGTATATAGTAATAGATAATAGATAGATGCAAGCCATGAAAAAGGAATAAGTTAAAAACCTTGCCTAAGCATATATCACTTCTCCATCTGCAGTTTCTGTAGAGCTTTCTCCTCTGATGCTAGCTTCTTTTGCAGGCCCCCCACATGGACATGGAACTGCTTATGAAGATCTTCCACTCGTTTGGCCTGCTCGTATTCTTCAGTTCCAATGTGCACCAATCTTATTTCACTTGAGCTCTCTTTGGTTTCAATAAATTGTTGCAGCTGGTATGAATAGCAAATCAAAATAAGATCTAATTATGTAACTCGAAATGAAATTGTATACAGTTTTGCCAAACTAGAAGTACCTTCCAAAGTATTTCTTTTTGTGCTCACTAAATGAGCATGTTTCAATATATGTAAAGGATAAAAATGCACGAAACCAGTAGTCGGTACAAAAATCGCAATTCTTGCATTCCTCCCCTTACATTTTGGAACTTGTATTGTACCCCATTGGCCCATTAGCAAAGAACAGTGATGGAGACAGCAAGAAACTATTGCAGTTTAAGAGTTGAGAGTTGGGGTGTGGCCATCATAGCGGCAGCAGCGAAGGGTAGTAGACGTGTCAAAATGTGAATTGATTGACCGACCCCGAAAGAAGCATAATCAGGATATGAAGAGTTTTTCAAATAATGAGGTTTGAAGTTTGAACGAAACTTTTTGTCCGCATTAATACCCGCATCTGTGTTTGGTAGCGTAATTCAAACAAACCAGCTCATTACACCTGATATTCCCAATTCTAGAGAAATTAAATATCATTAATTTGAAATTTTATATTTAAATAGTTAATTGGACTATATATCAAGCATCTCTGATATTATTATTATACAATTTTGATTTGAAATGAAGAATCTTGAATTCAAATTCTGATTATTCTTAATTCTAATGAAAACTATGTTAGAAACCATGTTAAGCAGGGCCATTCCCTGGCTCAAAATTCAAAACTAGTTCCTGGTCTTTTACGGTCCAGACACAAAAAATTAGCAATTCTAGCTTTTGTTTGACCTTTTCTTCACCTCTGCCTAAAAGCATAAATTTCCAGTATGAAAGGGGACCTCACTATTGCAAGTCCAAGAATTCTCAATCAGAAGAAATAGTGTTTGCATGTTTGAACTCTTGGTTGTTAAGGAACAGAGAAAAAACCATTAACAGATATGACTGGAGTGGCGCTAACATATGCATCTTGAACATTTGTTTCAAACCTCTAGACACTAATTACGTCAATAATTAATTGGCCAACATCTCTGTGTTTCCCCATGTCATTATTACACACGATATGGATAAAGTTAACTTTGAGATGAAGGAGTCGAGATTCTTTTGGCCATGAATACCAAATCATTAATTGAATTTAATGAATCCAATTACCTTAGTAATCAGACTATAAATTTACAACTAATTGGTCATCTACTCGATCAAAACCATTCAAAATACCATGAACCTTTATGACTTCAAAAGACTACCGAAGCACCTGTTAGTTAAGGGCCTTTTGAGCATTTAAGAACATGCATTTGCAGTTTTTACTTGAGTTAACAAACGAATTGCCTTTTTGAACTTGGACATCTCCTTATTTCATGTGATCTTGGTAATCAAGTCCAAGGAATTCTTCTTAAAATTGATTTTGTGCATAACAAGAGTGATCTTGCTCATGACAAGCTTAATCATCTGGTCCTAAAGGTATAAAATAGAAATATCAATAAACATTTTTAGCTAACAGAAATATTTGTAACGAGAAGTAAAAGAATTTTGTAATAGAACACTACCTCTCAATAATATGCAAATTGTACAGAGAGAGAAACATAGACTAGTAGGAACTACTATGATTGACAGCATACTGACCTCATATCTTGGCATTATCCCCTCAATTTCCCCACACCATTTTTTTCTCGTCACCCATGGTCTGCAGAGAAACATTAAGACATAATAAAGACCATTGCAGCATACACCATCAGATATCACTTCCACCTTTTGAAAAGCAAATCATAAAGAGATGATACTATACGAAAACAGAGAAGGTGTGATTTCACTCACAATTTGCCGGGACATGGGCCACCACTTCAGCCTCAGACCCTTCATCCAGTTCTCTCTCCATCTCATCTCATACTTTCATTCCACCACCCTCCTAACTAACTTAAAACAAAAAGCAAAAGAAAAATAATGTTTTTAATCAAGAGAAAGGCAGTGGGTGGTAAATTTTGAAAATAGAGATGGGATGGTGATCCAGATGAAATAGTGGCCTAGGTCCAACCATACTTTCACAACACCGAACCAGCTTAAGGAAAAAGGATACAAGAAAAACTCGCAAACGTGATCATCCAAACAAATTCCCAACATTAGGTAGTCTAATGCATGACAGAAAGGAATTAGTCTGCAAGCAATAAGTCAATAACACAGTATAGAGAGTACAGCAAATCAAACAACCAAAGCAAGTGACACTTTGTTAAGTTTGGTGACAGGGAAAAAGACAACAGAAGCAAGTGACACCCCTAAAATCTAGAATCAGCACATAAAAACTAAGAGCTAATATAATACCGAGAATTTTAATTTCACTGCTTGTTCAATAAGCACTAGCCTTCTCATTTGCATATGATTCTTTGGGAAACCACTGTGCTTGTCCCGTCAAAAGTATATCGAGAATGCATAGAAGTTAGTAGTTGGATTATTACCCTTCCCTTCAAAATGCTATTAATCACTAATAATTTTCATCGAGCTTAAAAATTTTCATGGTAAATTTTGAATGGAAAGTAATATATGGTAATTACAGTTTTTGTTGTCTTGGAAAAAAAAAGATGTGAATTTATTTATAAAATAATGAATATGATAATTGGTATAGGTGTCACAGGATTGCAAAATTGGGTTGACACCTGGTAAAGTCAAGATTTCTTGATGAAGCCCTCAATTCTGTGGCCATGGCTCTATCTTCAAATTCTTCTTGCTCAAAGCCATTGGCTTAGTCCTACTATTGAAGGTATTAGCAGCGAGGCGATGCAAGTGAATGATCACCTTGATTGTATGGAGTTCACCTCAAAAGGCCCACATTAATACCAAATAGTGCAACAACAACAAGCTAATACACAAAAAAGAGAAACCAGAGGACAAGGGAAATGCGGAACTATCTCACCACTCAAAATTGCTCGCACAAAACAATGATACCTATTCATCCTACCGTCCAAATTCTATAAACCAACTAAGATGCGAACGCTAGCCCAGATTGAAAACATAATTCCAACATGACCTGATCTCATAAAATAAGGAAAAACAAGTATAAAATAAAATAAACCTCGTTTTCTAAGCAATATTTTCTGGACTATGAGACACCAAAACAAGAAGAGCTTAATATTAAACGAAAACTCATAGTAAAGGGCATTTCTTACCTTCCTTTAGTGGACACTATCATATAAGCTGGGTTGAATAAGAAGTCAAATAACCTTTCAGCAAGTTCTTTAGTCCTAACGAAGATAGATCCTTTACAAGATGAGTATGATAAGAGACCAGGGTAGAGGATGACTTGTGAAGGTACGTGTGCTTCTTTGTTGATAAATTCCATCACTATAGATGGTGATAAATCATTTTCCAGATTTTCTATCCAGAAGGAAAAGTAACTCTCCTTGGGACTGTTTTGACTTGCCAATCGAACTTTGAAATCATCATTCTGTTTGAATACTTGTCTACTGAAAACTTTCCCTGCCCTCAAAGTAACATAAAGAAGAAAAAGAAATGTAATAAGAAGAATGATAATTAATGGCTGTGTTTTTAACAGACAAAAAGAGCTACCTGTAGAGTTATTCCCTAATACAATAGTCCTTTTAGATAGCCTACCATCCTGCAAATACGCATGCAAGATGCAAGAAAATGAGCTGGACATTGAAAAGTCCAAGAACATAGAATATAGCATTTACCTCGCTATAGTAGGATCATTGAAATCAGCTAAAAATAGAATGGCATATTTACCTTTGAATTGATAAAGAAAATGGCAAAATGATGGGAATGTTGCATGATAGAACTCGAACAAAAAAGGTACACCCTTACCTCATAGTTATTTAACGAATCAAGAGGAGTCTTCAAAGTACAACCGTCCACCGACCCTGGTAACTCATCAGGAAAGCTAGATGACGAAGGACCAAGCATCTCCGTAATGGATTCTACGTCCTGCTTTGGTGTCCTAGGAAGATGACCGTCCGTTTGATCCACTGTATTGCTTCCAACCTCAAGTGACTTTCTCACCTTGCCCAGAAATTCATCCAAAACTGGGTCTTGTACAATTAATGGCTGTACAAGGCATATATCTCCAATGCGAAGAGTTGTTTTCTCACAGGAAAGAGGACCATGTAACCATTTGACTACAAATTTGCAAGTGCACACATCTTCTCCTTTATCAAATTTATGTGTCGAAAAGAAAACCTGCATTTTAGATCAACATATGTCAAACAATAAAATCCACAACAGAAAACTTGCATTCTAAATAGACACCGATTAGATAATATGTCTCTCACTGGAGAAGGTTTAAATAGTGATCATGAGATTGATAACAGACAAGCGAATTCAAACCAATCAAATGGAAGGATATGCTTGACTAGTTATAGATCAATGCATTAGGTTTATTCTACAAATAAACAGGATGAACGTGCAAGACTTCTAAACAAAGTAATAGTATCCACCAATACACATGGACATCTTGCATCCACCAATACACGCACGCGCAAATATGTATAGAAGTAGCAAGCCCTTGATACTTCCATGTCGTTTCCAATGATAAGCATCTGAATCAATGATCGATGCAGTTAAAAATGATCTGCAGTATTTGAACTTTCAAGGAAACAAATTTTGTGATGGTTCAACATTGTTTATCTAGTGATCTAGTGATCTCAAATACACCTTATGTTTGCCATTGAGAATTGTTAATTTTTTAGACCACTTGAATAGTAGGTAAAATAATGGTCGAAAAATCATGAAATTTGGTTTCTAGGAAGTTCACGAGCCGTAATCACGTTTAACAACATTGTCGATTCGAATGGCCCATTATCGAAAAAGACGCGGAAGTAGGGATGCAAATGGATCCGGGTTGGTGGAGCTCCCGCCCCGAGGGGAAATAAACGGATTCGGGGCAGGAAGCAGGGTGATTTTTATGATCCGAGGCGGATTCAGAGCAGGAAACGGAAAAACTCTTGACTCGCTCTGAATCCGCCCAACCATGATCCGCCCTGAAAACCACTTATATTTTTTTAAAAAAATACCCTTAAAAAATAATATATTTACAAAAATAGTTCAAATATAAATAAGTTGGTGCTCTTATTTCACATGTATTTGAAACTCTTGAATTTTGCAGAGAATTGTGACTGATATCTTTGATTTTTATAGTTGATGTTGTTAATTATATATATAACTTGATAATATTATTCATTACTATAAAAAAATTTGTTGATTTATATTTACAAAATGTTAATAATATGATAACTTGTAAAAAAAGTATTAGTTGACAGAGCGGATTCGAGGAACCGGCAGGAGGTGGGTTATAAGGCGAGGTGGATTATCAGATCTTTTTTTTGATCTGTCACGGATTCGGGGCGGGAGGCGGGGCAGGGCTCCCGCCCCCATATCCACCCGTTTGCATCCCTACACGGAAGTACCAAGCCAAATAGGAAACAACATTCTAAATTATCATTCTTTACTTTAAGAGAAAAACTCTACAAGTTACATTTTCGATTAAAGAACTAGTAAAAGTCTAATAGAAACCATGTATTAAAAGGATAACTTAAATTTAACTCTACAATGAAGCAAGGATTTACGTATCTATCGGCACGGTCCGTATCCACCGTGCCGTATCGTGCCAACAAGATAGCCGCACAATACAGCCTCTGTGCCAATGGCACAGCTGAAAACCCTCTTTTCTTTAAATTACTAAGTAATTTTCTTAATAAAATTCAAAAGATTTTCTTAATAAAGTTCAAAAGATTTGATAAATATACATAATAAATAATTAAAAAAATTTATTGCTAAAGAAAATAAATATTTCATGCCATTATGTGTCGACACACATATATTTTTTATGACCGGCACTCATCGGCACCGCTCAGCACACACCGTGTCGTACCATGCCGGCAAGTTTTCGGTACGACCCCGTACCACGGCATTTAAATTCTTGCATTGAAGTTTATCATGAAAAGTTATCTCCTCTTCCCTGTAATTATGAGTGATAATTAATAGAATAAAATATGCTTGTTATTCCCCACTTAAGCTCGTCATTATATCAAATAGAAGTCATAGAAAATTGGATAGTCTTAAAAATAATAATATAGTTATTTCTAAAATTAGTTTTGTCAAGAAAAAGATAAATCTTTAGCTCTTAAAAATAAAATATTGAAATCCTTTACATTGCAAAGGTCAATTCTCAGTGATAATATAAATAAGACGCTATCATGTAAATAAAGCAACATTAACTTATTCCCAATATCACCGACCATACCTAGCGCAGTTGACTAAGGACTTGATGGTTGGTACCTGAAGTCCTAAATTTGAAGTCAAATTATTTTACATTTCTAGCTGAGTTCATTTCTAAAAAATAAATGAAGTAGGTAGCAAGTTATCTTTCTCTCAAAAAAAAAATTGAAAAAATTATTTTGCAATATCAAAAGACTTGAAGAACTAATATATGAATGATCCCTATAAGTTTTATCAAAAAATAATAATAAACCTTCAAACCCCCACATGCTATAGTAGTGAAATTGTGTATAAGATTTATTCATAAACAATAAAAATTTAGCATAAAGACTTTATTTTTGGTAAAGCTGAACACAAGACACTTTTCAACAAAAAACCTAACCTAGGAAAAGAAGGAAAAACAAAAATCCAAACTAATTAGTATGACAAAAAATCAGTTAAATTTCTAAAGAGAACCCAAAATTTATTCACTACTGTGTCAGATGGAAAACAAAACAAACAGCAAAATTAACAAATGACAAACTAAACCTTCAAATCATGCAGAAAATCAAAATATAAATAGAAAACTGTAAGGAAAATTGCATACGTCTTGCAAAGTGTGGGTACTTGTCTCTCAAAGTTTTTAATCATCAAATATATCACCCTGATTTTTAGTAGTTTGCAAACTCATCCATCTCCATTGGCCATTTATGAACTTTTATCTAATCTCAAAAGTATATCGACCTACCTATCTTCTAAAGAAGTCCTTGGTGCCAACATAGAGCTCTCTCAACCCTCTAAGTTTTTTTGTTTAACATCTTCCTAACTTCTAATTATTTTGGATAAACTACTTTATTTAATTAAATAAAAGATCATATTAAACTTAATAGCCCTGTCTACTAATAGTCATTAATTGTCATGACTGTATTTACTAAAAACTAACAAATTAGATCATTAACTGAATTACTATTAGATGTAGTAAGATTTCAAAGTTATTTGAATGAAATAATATAAATAAAATAATTACAAGTCAAGTGAGTATAAATTAAAAAAATAAGGGTAATGTTTTCTTTTTTTTTTTGCACTAGTTATTTAGTCAACAAATTTTCTCATAAGAAAATTGAGTATGTAAATCTTGTTTATTTGCTAAAGTTTCCATCTGTATGCATTTTGGAGCCCGTCATGGATCAAGTCCTAGCTTCCTCCCTGGGGATTACTGATTAGTCCCATCTGATCCAGTTTCTTCATATAGCCCAGCAGCCGTAGCCTCAAATTCATCTTCTGCATACCTCATTTCATAGACTCACAGACTCATCACTGTTGTTACAGCAATATTTTATCCTGGTAGTCCTCCCCTTTCTTCACTAATAAAGAGCTAGCAAAATTGATAGTCTATCAAACAGCTAATTCACTTTTTGTGATTATACTCTATTAAGCATTACTTTCCTTGTATGCAATCCAGTTTTTTCTTCTAAATAAAATTTCACATCAGAATTCAACAATCAATCCACTTCTTTTTTTTTCTTTTTTTTCTTTTTTTTACACTATAGAGACAACACTTTAAAGGATGGTGCAAATTGATGCAATTTTTTAGAACTTTTTTTCCAAATAACCCTATAATTTTTTATAATTAGCCAAATAATCCTCTCAAAAATATATTTGCAGAAATGATCCTCCTTTTGCCAACTCAGCGCTAGGGTGGATGGTTCTTCAAAAGGCAGTAAACGATTTACCGCCTTCCTTTATTAAAATCCTAGAAAGGCTCTTTAATAGATTTAGATGGTTGCTATTTGATTTTACGCTCTCTCTCTCTTCCCTCTTATATTAGTTAAAGAATAATAGCAACCTAAATCTCTCTTCCCTCTTATATTAGTTAGTGAATAATAACAATTTAAATCTCTGAAAAATTTAGTCGTATATCTCTTTTCTCTTGTATTAGTTAGTAAATAACAACAACCTAAAGATCTATCCGTACCCACATTCTCATTTTTCGCTCTCTCTCTTCCCTTTTATATTAGTTAGTGGATAAAAACAATCTGAATCGTTTGCCGCCTGAACGATTCACCGCATTCTCCGCCGCGGTGAACGATTCACCGCATTTTTTAAAAAAAATCTTCATCTGTAATGAGTTGTCAAAAGAAGGATTATTTTGCCAAATATCATTTTTGTAAGGTTATTTACCTAATTATAAAATTTTTAAGAGTCATTTGAAAAAAATGTCCCAATTTTTAATGTAGAGGGCATCTGTGAGACGCGGGCTAAAGAGCAACAAAGGTTCTTAGAATCTATCCCAATAATAATAATAATAATAATAATAATAATAATAATAATAAAGTAAAGTTGAGGGATTGATCATATATATTTTTATTTTAAAGAAATATAAAAAAAAATAAAAAAAATAAAAAAAAAATTAAAAAAATACGAGAGAGAAACCCTAATTATATTACTCACGGAGTCGATGGCGGCATCGTAGAACCGGACGTCGCAGTCGCCGAAGGCGTGGGCGGCGCAGACCGTCGTGCCGATCTTCAGCTGCCGGCACTGGGAGTCCTGGAGCTGGACCGACAGCGGGCGGAACCGGGCCCGGAGCTCCTCCGCCTCCTTCAGGGTGTTCAAAATCCCTCTATTATTGTTCTTGGGCCCAGCAGCGGCGTCGGCAGACGAGGAGGAAGAGCGGTGGTGGTGGCAGTAGTAGTATCGCTCGTCGTAGGTCTCCGGGAATTCGCAGTACATCACCCGAAGCGCCCCGTCCTTCTTCTCCAGGACGAGCCGCACGCGGTACCACGCGTCGTCGCCCGGAGCGCGGAAGTCCAGCTCCCGCGCCGGAAGTGGGGCGGACCCTGTCCCCGCAGCGCATTTTTTCCGCTTCGGAGCCATCCGTCGCCACTTTCCGCTTCTTCCGCCCACACGCCCGCACTGCCGCCCTGGTGTGCCGAGTACTTATTATTCCGTGACGACTGGAGTGAGGGGAATTTTTGAATAAAATTACCCATTCTTATTTTTATTTTGGGGAAACAGAAAATTGAATGCCCTACGTATCTTATGTAATATTCTAATGTACGGTTCGAGGATAAGAAAAATTTTGTTATATCGGGGATAGGTATAGATTATGGTATTAGGAGGAATTAGTGTAAATTTGTGTTTGGTTGGATTTATGAGTTATACCGGGTTTAAAGAAAATTGTGTTTGGTAAATTATATAGAAACAAGGAGAATAAGATGAATAGGAAAAAATTGTATTTGGTTGAGTATAGAGGAATAAGAAGAATTGAGAAGTGATAAATTTGTGTATTGACTATTTTGCCCTTTATGATATAATTTATAAATAAAATAATTTATGATATTAATCAACCTAATAATAAATTTAAAATATTATTTAAAATAGTAAAAAATATTTAAAAATAAATAATAAATAATTAAAAGTACTTAAAAATAATAGAAAATTATATATTAAAATATATATAAAGGTATTTAATTAAAAAAAATATTAGTTAGTGGTTTACTTCAAAATGACATAGTTGATGGGGAGTCTCCATATACTTTTTCTTAAATTATTTTTTGTGATTGATTTTGATTTGTATATTTTTTTAAAAAAAAAATTTGGATGGCCTGTGATGTGAACTACTTGTAATATTTGCTACTCTTGATGGGTATATTTTTTTTACTCATCTGATGATCACAAACCACCAAGATCTCTGAGGCCTTTTGGTTTCTGATGTTGAATCATTTGTTTTGTCTTAATTTAAATTTTTTTTTTTTTATGAAATAAAAGAAAATCAAAGATTTCATGTATTTCGGCATCTTAAATTCATGACATATGTATTTTTCGTGAGCAATAATAATTTTTTTATCTAAATTTGAACTATTTTTAAATATTATTTTTAATTATGTAAGAATTAAAATTTTGGTGATGTGCAGCAAACAAAAAAAAGTAATAGTCTAAAAAAGATAATAGTCGCATGTTTAAAAGATACAGAGGATTCTATTATAAGTGGACACACATTTATAATAGCATAATATTAGCCTTTAAAAATAATAATATACTCAATGCTCATCTGAGATCATGACTCAAACGGGCAATTGGTGGTGGTGGTGGTCTATACATATCCACCGTTGGCTCAGATGATCTGACCGTTGACCGACTCGGCCTCGTCGGAGCATAGAAATCCGACGACCGGCGCGATGTCGGTGGGCTCGCCGATCCGGCCCATCGGGTTAGCAGCGACCGCCTGCTGCAACCCCTCATCGGTCTTACCGGCGAAGAACAGCTCCGTCGCCACCGGGCCCGGCGACACGCAGTTGGCAGTGATCCTCGTCCCTTCAGCTCCTTCGCCATGACGTGGATCATCGCCTCAACCGCCGCCTTCGACGCCGTGTACGCACCGTACCCTGGTTTTAATGCCCCGACCTGTTTCAACCAAACAGTTTTTAATAAGAATAAAACTAGAAAAAATTAAGTAAATGGCGAGGTGAAAATAATTTAAGATGGTAGATCGGAGAAGACGCGGAGCGGGGTGCCGCAGAGGGGCCGCGGCGGGAGTTGGGGTTCCTCGGTGGCCGCAGAGGGGCCGCGGCGCGACGGAGATGGTAGATCGGGCGCAGGGGGGCCGAGACGGAGAAGGTAGATCGGAGAAGACGAAGAAGGGGAGATGGTTGCCGCGGCGCGACCTCGGTTGCCGCGGCGCGACCTCGGTTGCCGCGGCGCGACCTCGGTTGCCGCAGAGGGGCCGCAGGGGGGCCGCGACGGAGATGGTAGCTCGGGCGCAGGGGGAACGCGACGGAGAAGGTAGATCGGGCGTAGGGGTACCGCGAGGGAGAAGGTAGATCGGAGAAGACGAAGAAGCAAGGATGGAGAAGCAATAATGGAGAAGAGGAGGCAGTGGAGACAGCAGGGTGCCTCGATCCCCGTGCATCATTTGGATGCTTGCCCAATTCCATGTGGGGGTGGGAATACCGATTCCCACCCCCATACTTCCTATCCCGGAAAAGCAGGAATCCCAATTCCTGCTTTTCTAATTCCCGTTTGGGTATGAAAACGGGGATAAGGGGGTTATTCCCCTCTTATCCCCGTTACCAAACGGTGCCTAAGGTTTGAAAGCGAATTTTTTTTATAAATAATTTTATAAATTTTTATAATTATAAAAATAATTTTCTGATTTTTTTTTTTACAAAATTAATCTTAAACAGTGAATAGTTCACCGTCTTCATTCACCGTATTTAAAGAGTTTACAATTTATAAAATTCTAAAATTTTTGAATACGATAAATTATTTATGTTTTTAAAAAAAACGGTGAATGTACCCAAACGTCTTCGGGTCTATTTCTGTAAATAATTTTTTGGGATGTCTATTCTTATAAAAAATTTTGTTAGGGGAGTTAGATTTGTAAATAATCCTTTAAAAGAGCCAAAATAATAATAATAATAATAATAATAATAATAATAACAATAAGGGGAGAAATTAAATTAAAGTATTACATTCCGAAACTGAAGAGCTAATAAAGAGAATTTGATTTGGTTTATGTAGAACTTAAAAAAGAAATTTAAAAACTGTCCAGATTCTGAAACCCAAATATGAATTTCAAAAATTATGCGAGCTATGTTGGGACTGATTCAAAATTTGAAAAGTTTAAGGGTTTAATTATAATTGTAAACCCCTCTATATATATAACTCTAAAAAGAAACAATTACGGCCGGTTTGGTAACGGGATAAGACAGAACTAGCTAATTCAGGGAAAAGTATAAAGTACGGAACTAGTGTAAAAGAGCGTTTGGAATGGTTCCAGGGATAAGAGATTTTGTGTTTGCTATGATAACGAGGAATAAGATGAATAAAGATGTTAAGTTGAAATAAATTACCTTTTTGCCCTCAAGCTTTATTATGTGATAAAAATTTGGTAAAATCTAATTTTTTCGTTTTAATTAATAAATTAAAGCCTTACAAAAATTAAGATAAAATCATAATCAAAATCAAATTATATTTTATGAAAATAATATTTAATTTAAAATTTCATTTGCTCTAATTTTTTATTAAAAAAAATTATTCATCATATTTTTAGAAAAATATTTTGTTTAATGGAAAAAGGCATATGCTATTTATTTGCTATAAATTTCATATTACTTCCCTACTAATATATACAATTTAAATTTAATTCCAGTACCGAATGTAACAGACTCATATGTTTATACATCTGTCATAAACACACATCTGTTTATAACAATAATTTTTTTTTCAAAGTAATTATCGCCGGACTAATTCCTATTATTCCACAATTGATCTGTAATATCAGTTCGAATGGCATCGCCCCGCCGTGAGTCTGATGCACCGGGCAATGAAGCACCAGGAAATTGAATACCTTCTTCATCCTCTTCCACAACGGTAGCAGGTTGGTCAACTGAATCGTTGAAATATCTATCACTACCCTGATTTCTACGAATAAAATTATGTATGACGCAGCAAGCCATAGCAATAAGACATTGCACCCTAAATGGAAACGGTGTTGCAATATTTAAAATCTTAAATCGCCTTTCCAATATCCTGAATGTTTTCTCCACC
Organism: Tillandsia leiboldiana; assembly: GCA_029204045.2. NCBI lineage: Eukaryota > Viridiplantae > Streptophyta > Magnoliopsida > Poales > Bromeliaceae > Tillandsia > Tillandsia leiboldiana. Next base: position 6,279,186 of record CM055083.1, read on the forward strand.
ACATTTCGTAATTAGGCATGACGATGATTATAAAGATCCCGCAGATTGCGATGTACCCGACTACGTGCGTTACTATCAAATTGGCTGATATGATAGCGCTCGCCTCTATACGGCGCCAGAAATCTGTCGGTGTTTGCGCACCCAGAATCAACCAAATAAATTTTCCTGTTAACGACACAATATAATATGAAGTTATACTGTAATTTTATAAGTATTACAAATGATAACTATAATATAGTGAATTGTCAGATTTTCTTTATACCTTCGGGTACTGTGAAACCGCCACTTTCACACGCCCATCTGAGAACTCGCATATCAGCGGCGGATCCTTCCAACCCAGTGAAAACAAAAAGAAATTGTTGATCAAAGTTGACCTCACATTTTGTGATGTAAACCCTTTCCAACACCGAAAACGTGCTTGCTCGCTCAACTTGACAATCGCCGGAATATGGGTCCCATCAACCGCACCGATTGCATTATGCAAATGTACATTGAACATTCAATAACTCCCTTTTTAAGCCGTCCTTGGTAATACTCAATATTAATCGTATAAAATACCAATCATATAAAATTTATACATCACCTTGAAAGGATGGAAATTTATATTATCTGAGATCCGCGGATGAACTTGAGTGTTGCTTGTCGGTTGAGTGATATATTCGTCTTTTAACATAACGATGCCCCGCAGTACCGTATTAAAATATCTACTAATTGTCTCCCTTGAATGTTGGAATGTTTCGGCGAGCACCCTATTCGCAACGCCGTGGCCAATACAAAAAAGAAATATTCCAAGCTGTTCATCAACTGTGATATTTCTTAAGCTACGTATAAGTCCCTTTCCGACGAGCTCATCTCGTAAAGCAATGAATGTCGTAGTCGTCATTCTGAAATGCTGGTACCCACGTTCTGGATGACCATTTAATATATCACCAATAAATTGATGCCCACTAAATGGTATGGTTCGACATGGTTGTCTCGGGATTGGATTAACAGCAGTCAGATAACCTTGAGCATATTGCATCGCATAGACTTCCCCGTCATCCTCATCTAATATCGTCAGTATATTTGCAACGAGTGCGGACGAAAAAATAGTGCGATTAAACGAAACATCCATTATTGCTGCAAAGATATTATTGTATTCAAGCAACATGTCGCAGTATATAGACATTATCTAAACAGTACAAACAAATACGTCAAGTGTGTAATGCAGATTGTTGTAAATTAAATTGAATGCATCGTTTAAATAATTTGAATATAAACTGCACAGAACATTGGTAAACACAAGCACTGACATTAACGATATATTAACATTGATCATTTGTCTACAAAACTTAATCTTATTTCAAACTACTACGAGCAATTTAATAGTAGAGCTAACAACATCTAATTATTTTCATCATAAAATAATACAACACTATAATAATACAACATACAACATAACAGCTCTCGAATATAAACCATACTAGTTTTCATCTTCAAATAAAGCACCGAAAATTACTATAATATTACATTCCCAGATACATAATTTTAACATTAAATAAAGCATCACAAAGTTACTACAATATTACATTTCCGGCCACTAGTTTTCAACATAAAAACAATCACTACAAATTAACTAAGATATTACATGCCCGAATACTAGTTATCATCATAATGGAATGTACCACAAAGTTACTAGAGTATTATATTCCTGGGAAGAACTGTCTAAACAAAACACTTTCTTTCGCAACTTGCCCATCGAGCCACAATATGGCAAGCTTGTCGTTCATCGTCATGAATACTTGCCTATTCTTGTCATCTTTTAATGCCTCTGCGGTTGCCAATACCCTCTCATTTGTGATTCCATGTAATGAGTATACTCGACCCAGACACTCCTCGATTGTCGCGATATTGCCTCGTTTGGTAATCTCAACTTGGTACATTTGGCGGACTAGATCAAGCTTTTGCTTCCCAATTTTCGCCATTTCAGCGAAGGTGCTACTTACGCCTTCATCATTTTGCCTTCGGCCGCCAGATGATTGTACATGTCTACGCTGGCTAGTGGATCGGTGTGGAGATCGAGGCCTTTTCCCCGCAGAGCTATGACCCGATCCACTGCCACTAGCACCGAAATTTGGGCCTAGATGAGCAGGACTTGGCGATCGTGATGTATTACCTGGCCTTATGTTTTCATACATGGGTGGTATAACTGTATCATTCTCACCGGGAGAAGATGATGAACTATCAACGGTTTCGGGAGGTTCCATAACGGAGGAGAACCCGTATCTACCTGTTGTCGTATTTTTTTGTGTAAGGAACTCAAGGTCCTTATAGGGAGGGAAAGGTTTATCCCTACATTTTGTGTAGGCCGGATTCTCCTAAACAAAGACACGAGAATTAGAATAGCTTGACCAATCTAAATATTGACTAACTTAAAATCTTAACGCAAATAATATAAATTTTACCGCAATTACAGCTTGCCAGTCTTCATTATCACCGGCGGTAGGAATGTTGTTCACGTAATCTCATCCCCAGCCGCTCTTATTTGCTAAACAGTTATATAATGCAAAAATTCTCTTCTGAACTTTATGTCGGTTCTTTATTTGGTCCTTCGTTAGGTCCGTATTATTTCTAGAATTGACCTCGTTAACGACTCGGTTCCAGGCAAGATTCGTGAAAGTACCATTTATATTGTTTCCTAGCACGTGCTCCTCTGTTAGCAAAGATAATAGGGTGTTATCCATAATTTCTGTCCAATTAGGTGTTCACGACCACGTTTGTGCGCGTGAACTGCTTCCACCTTCTGTCCGCACATTTTCAGTTTAGGGGTAGTTTTGGGTTTGTTCGATGTTATGACTAGACTTAGAAAATCTCTTCTAAGAACGCATCTGATGGAAATATATGTTATTGGTAGAGATCATGCAACACTTGGCATAGGTGTTAATGAACTAAAGTAATATGAATATTGATATGAAATAGGAAATGTTGCCCAAAAAAGGATGATCTTCAACCTTTGTTTTTGTCAAGGGATAGTGTTTTAATTTTTAAAATTTGCTCAATTGGTTTCCAACTACACATGGGGTTGCAATGGATTATAAATCCTTGCCATCTAACTGATGAATATGGAAATAATCATCATTGCAAAAGGTTCAATGAATCATCCTTGCTGGGTCATTTCACGCGGCAACTTGCAATTCTAACTTTAATTTGCAATCATATGGATGAACACTCACTTATAGCAATTATATGGAAGAGCAATCATATTTAGCAATCATATGGAAGTGAGATGAATGGACCGGACTTACATTGCGTGAGTATTAATACCCTGCTGTTGGAAGTGAGATGATGAAATCACCCCAACAGATCGGCAAAGACAGTCGGCGGGACGACTGCTCATGGCAAAGTTCGGGACAACCACAGTCAGTCCGCGGATGCCCACGCACGTGCCCAGTCGCCGACAGGGACCGCGAAATCCGACGCCTGAGCCGGAGGCAGAGTCACAGTAAGAAGCACAGGAGCCTAGCAACACAACAGGTAAGAGCACACCACAATTAGCATGAGCATAGATTGTTGAGAGATTCGACCAAACAACAATGGCGGAGCCCGCGGATACCTCGGGACGCGTGCCGCGGAAGGAGGGATGCACGCAAGCGCGGCACCGATCGGGAGCACGATCGGCCTGGGGGGGGAGAGAGGAGAGGGGGAGCACTGTGGGATGCAGAGCTTGAGAGCTTCAACCAAGCAACAATGGCGGAGCCCGCGGATGCCTCGGTTCTTGAGCCGCGGGATGAGGGATGCACGCAAGCGCGGCACCGATCGGGCGCACGATCGGCCGGAGGGGGGGGGGGGAGGAGAGGGGGAGCACGGTGGGAGGCGGGGGTGAGAGCTTGAGAGCTTCAACCAAGGAGCAACAATGACGGAGGAAAAAGAATGCCTCGGGATGCGTGCCGCGAGGGGGGGGGGGGTTTCACGCAAGCTCGGAACGGGCGCAATATCGGCCGGGGGGAGAGGACAGGGGGAGCACGGTGGGAGGAGAGGTGACAGCTTGAGAGCTTCAACCAAGGAGCAGCAATGGCGGAAGAAGAAGGATGCCTCGGGACGCGTGCCGCGAGATGGGGGATGCACGCAAGCTCGGATCTGGGGCAAGATCGGCCGGGGGGGGGAGGAGATGGGGAGCACGGTGGGAGGAGGGGTGAGAGCTTCAACCAAGTAGCTTCAACCAAGAAAGGAGCTGGGAAGATGGAGGAGATGGAGCTGGGAAGATGGAGGAGAGAAGAGATTGAGAGGGCCTCGGGAATCGGGAGAGGGAGAGGGAGAGAAAGAGAAAGAAGGGGTAGTTAAGTAAAAAAAAAATATAAAAATAATGAGGGTGAATTGTTGTTCCAGCTTATTCTAGTTGTACTGGAACAAGCTATACCGATTGATTCCAGGTGCGTTTGGTAGAACAATGGGGATATTCCCCTTATTCCTAGTTCTAGCCCTGAACCAAACGGGCCCTTAGGGTTAACTCTTGTTCTTCCTTTATCTTTTTTCCCTCCCCTCTCACTACCTCTCACTCTCCTTTACTTTCTTCTTCTTCCCCAATGTGACTCCTTGGGAGATTGAACCATTTGGAACTTGGACAAAATTTTCTCAGCCTTTTAGAGCACCATTGTTGGGAAGAGCTTTGAGTTTGAGTGAGTAGTTTCATTATGTTGGGCTTTAATGGAAGATCTTTGTAGTTGCTAGGGTTTTTTCACGATCGGAAGCTTTTGGAAAACTCAAAAAGACTTGACGATGAGATCATCTAGGTGTTTTGCTGTTGTAAAAAGTTTTTGAGACCATTTTTTTGGGCATGAATCCTAAGGAAAAGAGTTTTATGCATAAATAGGTAGAAGCTTTTTAGATGATTTCATAAAAAATTCCCATATTTTGGGATTATTAAGCTTAAAGCTCTAAGTATTGGGTTTTAACAATAAACCTTAGAAATGTGTTTAGGCCTTTGTCATAGTTATTTCATCCTCCGAGAGATTTGAATGTTTTAAAGAAAATTCTAGCTGAATCAAAATCAGGATTTCACGAATTTGTAAAAACCGCAAGTGGGATTGTTGCTTAGGAGGTTGTATTTTCGAAATCAGAAATTTGATTTTGGAATCAACCCAATAAAATAGTGTGAGCATTTCGCTTTCTACAGAAACTAGGTTTGAGTTTCAGAATCTAAGTGTGATTCCAAAATTTGATGTTAAGTTTCGAGATCTATCACTTTGAAACTTCAAAAAAAATAAGTTTTATGAGTTCTTTTTTTGCTCAGGATCACATCCTAGTAGGGGTGTAATGTGGGCCGTGCCAGATCGGCACGACCCACATTTTTCGGGCTGAAACAGGCCACGGGCCGGCCCGAAGTCACTAAGCATCTGGCCCAGCATAATGATGATAGGCAGTCTTATTTTGTTTGGTCCTATTTGTTGAAAAATCTTTTTTTATTAATTTTTTTAGTAAAATAATCTTTTAAATTGATTTAAATTTGAAATGTTCAAATTTATATACTTGCATACAAATTATATTTATACTAGTAAGAATTAGATGAAGTTTGTGAGTCGAGGCGTACAGATGCACTAACCTAGAAGCAAGATTGTTCCTCCACGTATGAAGTTTCGACAATCACTCCTAACGATACAACGACCACTATCCACTCCATCAGCACAACTCTGGGATGGCACATAGCGAACCCGTCGACTTTCAGAGATTACAGTAAAAGGCAAAGCTCAATGTAGAAGGTAAATAGTAAAGCTCAGTATAAAAGCATGTAAAACTCAGTGCAAAATATAGTACTGTACTGTAAATCAGAATGTAGCTAAGGATTTAACCAAGAACACCCATATATAAAGGGCTCACTTGAAGCCCACCTCTAGGCAAGGTCTAACGGATAGATCTCAGATTAGCCGTTGGATCTTACCGAGAAAGCCCTTAGGCATAGCTAAGGATATAACCAAGAACACCCATATATATATAGGGCTCACTTAAAGCCCACCTCTAGGCAGAGTCTAACAGCTAGATCTCGAGTTAGCCGTTGGACTTTAGGCTTAGCTAAGGACATAACCAAGAACACCCATATATATAGGGCTCACTTGAAGCCCACCTCTAGGCAGAGTCCAACGACTAGATCTTTCGGGTTAGCCGTTGAATTTTACCAAGAAGACTCTTGGGCAGTTCATCAGACACTTCCCAAGGCAAGTCTCTTGGGTAGCCGAGTAGTCCGAAAAGGCCCTTCCTAAGTCAAAGTTAAGCAATCAAAAGTAAAAGAGCAAATAAAAAAAGAACTGGGTCAAGATCGCGTGTGCCATGCGCGCACGCATGTTTTTAGGAAAAATCTCTACTTTTACTTTCTCCTAACCAATACAATCAAGAAATAGAGAGTATATAAATGCCTACCATATGTGATGAGTTTTCGATATGAGACTAAATATCACATGTGTGACGTGGTAAGTTAAAATTTTAGGCTCCGAAATAAAATTTATCAATATTTGGCTACCCAGAAAGTCGAAAGGCAAAATACAAATTTTAAATTATCAAAACTCAAATAAACTGTAACAATGTTTTCGTTGCTGCTATCAATAACAACCGTCCTTTACAGAGAATTTGTTGAAAAAATTCTTTCTAATTTGTTTTAGTAAATTAACACATTAAAATAATTTAAATTGGATATATTTAAATATAGGTTCGAATACAAATTGGAAATCTAACTTGTTGTTCATGAGCCCGCTCGTATTTGGCTCGTTTATTAAACGAGTCGAACACGAGCTGGTCCCAACTCGCTCATGTTCGACTCATCGACACCCCTAATTAAGTAAATGGATTTGAGCATTTTGAGCTAAAAATTTGAACCCAATAAATTATTAGTGCTAGTGGGCAACCACAAAAAAAATTTAATATTTAATAATATTAAAATGTATTTTAATATAATCTAGCGTCATATTTGAAAGTGTCGATTAAAATGTCTATAAATGAAAAATCACCAAGTATATACCGACGCTTATACGAAGCGTGGATAAAATATATTTTGACGGTTTAAAATGTCAAGATTTTTAAAATCCTGATATTTTTTAGTGTCAAAAAATTAAAAATAATAATAAAATTAATTATTTAATAAATAAGTTTGATACAATAAAAAATTTATATAACAATATTTGTTAAAACGTTGGTATTTGATACATTATCTATACAATAACTATTTGCCAGGTTTTTTAGGGTGACGTGTCGTGCTGCCGTTCATTTCACTGATGTCGCTTCGGGTGCTCCTACGCTGGTTCCGAACCTCCTGTGCGCCGAACCTTTCCTACGCCCGTTGCGCCAACGCGCCTCTTCGCCTACTCGCTCCTTTTTTGTCCGACACGTGTGCTGCTCGCGTTTCTTCTGTGTACCGCTCCTCTTCTCCTAGCGCCGACTCTCTACTCCCTCTCCCTCTCTCTCTCTTTCTCTCTCTCTCTCTCTCTCTGGGGATCGGCGGTGGCTTCGGGTGCTCCTACGCTGGCTCCGAACCTCTGCTCGCGCCTCTACCTCCTAGCGCCGAACCTCTGCTCTCTCTCCCTCTCTCTCTCTCTCTCTCCCCCCCCCTCTCTCCCTGTTTCCCTCTAGGGTTTGGTGGTTATCAGATAACACCCCTCTTCCGGCCGCTTCCTGATCCTAGCGCCGAACCCCTCTGTTTTCCTCTGGGATTCAATGGTGTATGGGTTCGTGTGGGGATCGCCGGTCATCAGGTTGTTTGGACTGTCTCTCTGTGGATCCTTTCCCGTTTGTGTGTTGTATTGTGGGTTTGGTGTGTCGTGCTCTCATTTTTTTTTGTCGATCAACACTCTGCGATGATCGGGTGGTATGTGTACTGCCTGTTTTTTTCCCCGGGTTTCGTCTGTCGTGCTCTCATTTTTTGTCGATCAACACTCTGCGATGATCGGGTGGTATGTGTACTATCTGTTTTTTTCCCCTTTTTTTTAAAGTTTTGGTATATGTAATAATACAGTAATTTGTGGTTTTTTCCCCTATTTTCTGTTTCCCCTTTGTCGTCGGTGATGCATGCCGGTCAACCTGTTCGGAACGTCGACCTGTGGGGACGCTTTGTTGCTTTGTGTGTGGGGTGTTGTGATGTGGGTTTCGTGTCGCTATCGGTGGTCGTCGGATGGTGCATGCATGCCGCTCAACCTGTCGGGATCTTTTGGATGTGGGTTTTGTGCGGTTCTCGCTGGCCATCGGAGTTTCGCCTTTGCGGTATGTGTGTTACTTCTCTCTTTACTTCTTTATTTAGTTATTTTATATAATAATACAGTCATTTAGTTTTTATATAATAATACAGTCATTTGTGCTTGATACAGTAATTTGTGGTTTTCTTCCCTATTTTTTGTGCCTCTTCTGTTGACGATGGTGCATGGATGTCGGTCACCCTGTCCGGCCCGTCGACCTGTGGGGATGCTTTGTGTGTGGGGTGTTGTGATGTGGGTTTCGTGCGCCTATCGGTGGTCACTGGATGGTGCATGCATGTCGCTCAACCTGTCGGGATCTTTTGTATGTGGGTTTTGTGCGGTTCTCGCTGGTCATCGGAGTTTCGCCTTTGCGGTATGTGTGTTACTTCTCTCTTTACTTCTTTTATTTAGTTATTTTATATAATAATACAGTCATTTGTGCTTGATACAGTAATTTGTGGTTTTTCCCCCCTACTTTTTTGCGTCTCTTTTGTTGACGATGGCGCATGCATGTCGGTCACCCTGTCCGGCCCGTCGACCTGTGGGGATGATCTGTGTGTGGGGTGTTGTGATGTGGGTTTCGTGCGGGTATCGGCGGTCACTGGATGGTGCATGCATGTCGCTCAACCTGTCGGGATCTTTTGTATGTGGGTTTTGTGCGGTTCTCGCTGGCGATCGGACTTTCTCCCCCTGTCCGGCCCGTCGACTTGTGGGGATGCTCTGTGTGTGGGGTGTTGTGATGTGGGTTTCGTGCGGCTATTGGTCACTGGATGGTGCATGCATGTCGCTCAACCTGTCGGGATCTTTTGTATGTGGGTTTTGTGCGGTTCTCGCTGGCAATCGGACTTTCTCCTCCGCGGTATGTGTGCTGCTTCTCTCTTTTATATAATAATACAGTCATTTGTGCTTGGTTCGTCGTCTGACTGTGGGTTTGGGCCCCATGTCGCGCTTGCTGTTGGTATGTGGGTTTCGTGTGGTTCTCCCTGGCTATTGGAGCGTCTCCTTCACGGAATGTGTGTTACTTCCTCCTTTTCTTCTTTTACTTAGTTATTTTATATAATTATATAATAATACAGTCATTCGTCCTTGCTTCGCCGTATGATTGTAGGTTGGGTTTCATGTGGCGCTTGTGGGAATCTGGGATTGTCTCTATGTGGCTTCTTCGCTGGCTGGTTTTTCCATCTAATGGACGGTCCTTCTTCCTCTCTCTGCACTTCTCTTTCTATGTACTAATATCATATATTAAATTACTATTAAAAAACAATTGAAAATTCCAAACAAATATTAAAAAACCTCATTATCTATTAATAATTTATGAAATAGATTAGGGTTTCAAAGTTTTAATGAAACTTTAAATTTTCAGGTTATTTATTATATATAAGTTTTAAGAACTCATTATCTATTATTAAAAGTTTTAGAAACAACATTAATTATAAATATTTTTTGTTAGAATAATCATAAAAAACTCATTGATCTCAAATTTTTAATTAGCATTGAAATTTGTAGGTTATTTCCTTATATATATAATTGTATTTTACTTTCGAAAAAATATTCAAAACACACGTGCGTATATGTGGGTTGTTCTTCAGTGTCAACCTGGGGGGGCCTTCTGTCGTCATTTATGTGTTGCTCTTACTTCTTTTGTGATGAATCATCTGTATGTGGGCTGTTGGGATGTGGGTTTCGTTTGGTTCTTGCTGAGCATCTGAGCGTCTCATTCACGGTATGTTTGTTAATTCTCTTTCCTTTTTTTTTAATTTTGATATTTATTTAAGATAATTTAAGATAATAATACAGTCATTTCTGAATTTTTCTATTATTCTCTGTGTTCCCTTCGTGTCTGTGTTTTGGTCACTTCACCATCTAATTGTGGGTTTCATGCGGTCCTCGCGGGTCATCGGATGGCGCATGCGTATATGTGGGCTGTTCTTCGCCGTTCGTCTGTTGCTCTCATTATTTTCGTGATTAATCTTATGGTAGTTTCCCTCTCCTTGCATTTCTCTTTTTTGGTATTTATTTAGTTTTATATATTTATACACAATGATTTGTGGATTTTCCTCTTTTGTTTCTCTGTGCACCCTTAGGTGTCTTGTGTGCCGCGGTCGGATTGCGGGGTTTTCATCGGAAGGTGCATGCATACCTGTTGACCTGTTGGGCCCTTTGAACTTTCCCTTCTTCGCTGTCTGTGTTTCTCTCATTGCCGTCGTCATTAATCTGGAATTCTCTCTCTCTGTGGCTTCTTCGCTGGCTGGTTCTGCCATCAATCAGGCGGTCCTCCTTCCTCTCTCTGCACTTCTCTTTTTTCGCTATTAATATCATATATTAAATTAGTATTAAAAAAACAATTGGAAATTCCAAGAAAATATTAAGAAACCTCATTATCTATTAATAATTCATGAAATAAATTAGGATTTCAAAGTTTTAATGAAATTTTAAATTTGTAGGTCATTTTATTACATATAAGTTTTAAAAACTCATCATCTATTACTAAAAGTTTCAAAAATGACATTAATTATAAATATTTTTTGTTAGAATAATCATAAAAAAACTCATTGATCTCAAATTTTTAATTAACGTTAAAATTTGTAGGTTATTTTCTTATATATAATTCTACTTTACTTTCCCAAAAAAAAAATTAAAAAAACTCATTATCTATTAATAATTCATGAAATAGATTAAGATTTCAAAGTTTTAATGAAATTTTAAATTTGTACCTTATTTTACTGTATATATAAGTTTTAAAAACTCATTGTCTATTAGTAAGAGTTTTAAAAATTACAGTAATTATAAATATTTGTTGTTAGAATAATCTAAAAAAACTCATTGATCTCAAATTTTTAATTAGCACTGAAATTTGTAGGTTATTTTCTTATATATAATTCTATTTTACTTATTTTACTTTTGAGTCTACTTTCAGTAGTGGGTTTGATGGTTCATTGAGTGGGAACCGCTCATTGTAGAGTTGTTTGCAATTTGGATGGTTGTTAATGGGCAACTAACCGTCCTTCTTATCATCCTAAGAAAGAATAGTAATAGGTTTGATGGTTCATTGAATGGCAACCACTTACTGTATAATTGTTTGTGGTTTGGATGGCCATTGGTGGCAACTAACCATTACGGTTCTTGTGATGGTTCATTGACCGGCAGCCAGTCACTGCAGAATTGTTTGTGATTTGGACGGCCGTTAATGGACAACTAACCATTACCCTTCTTATAATGCTTGATGGTTCATTGACTCCCAAGCACTCACTACATAATTGTATGTGATTTGGACGGTCATTTATGGGCAACTAACCATTACCCTTTGTTCTGTTGCCCTACCTTTTACTTCCTGCGTATATTTATTTTAAATTTAAAAATTACTATAGATATATAATGTAGGCTAAAATTACTATGGAAAAATATATCATATATTAAATTACTATAAATATATATAATATAGGAATCCTACTATTTTTTACTATATATACTGACTTGATAGGGTACAATAAGAAAAAATGTTATGGATTACATTTGGAACACAACTCTAAATAATTTTATTTAAAATTTAAAAATTAGTATAGATATATATAATGTAGTCTAAAAATTACTATAGAAAAATATATCATATATTAAATTACTATAAATATATATAATATAGGAATCCTACTATTTTTTACTATATATATACTGACTTGATAGATTACAATCAGAAAAAATATTATGAATTTAGTCTAAAATTACTGTAGGAAAAATATATCATATATTATATGTAGTAATTTTTTACTATATATAGAAATCCTGCTATTTTTTACTATATAAAGTGATTTCATAAATTACAATAAGAAAAAATCTTATGAATTTCAAAGACATTTTTTGTATGTGTAAATTACTATACATCTTATATATGTGTAAATTTTATGAAGTGCTACAAGATTTGCTAACATTAGATATTTTAGATATATAATATACTCTGAAATTACTATAGAGAAAATATATTATATATTATATATAGGCATTTTTTACTATATAGTAATTTGGTAAATTACTATAAATTACTATAGGCAAAATATATTATATATTATACATATCAATTGTTTTTACTACATACTAAATTGATATATTCATTTTTTAGTACACAGTAATTTGATAAATTACTATAAATTACTATAGGCAAAATATATTATTTATTGTATATAGCAATTTTTTTTATTTGATTTTTTTTTTTAATATAAATTATTATAGATCCATTAGATATATAATATTCTCTAAAATTACTATAGTGAAAAGAGATTATATATTAAAATATTAAGAGTTATATAGTATTATAAATTACTATAAATAGATATAAAATCTTTAGATATAGTAATTTTTCCCATGGCTATAAATGTTTTGGAAAAAATATTAAGAGATACATTTAGAAAAAATAAATCATATATATTATATATAGTAAATTTTTTCCCTATATATATATAGAAATTTGATCAATTACTATAATATAGGACTTCTACTTTCTTTAGGATATTCCCGTCATTTTTCAAAATTTATAGGGAATTTACAATCGTAGGTCATATTCTCACAAGGAATGGTATCAATTCCAAAGAAAATTTATAACATTATTATTTTTTAATAATGTGATCTTCTTTTTTTAGAGATTTTGCATAACTTCCCAAAAAAGTTTGCAAATTTGTTATCATCAATACTTGCTATAATCAATTCCAAAGAAATTTTCGAACATTGTCTTCTTTTTTTATAATGTGATATTGTTTTTATTTGCCTTTTCAAAAGGAGATATAATGTTCCTTCTCTAGATTTTGCCCAACTTTCTCTAAAATTTAACACACCTTTTGGAAAATCTTTAATGATTTGGTATCATATATAAAAAGAGCAAAATTGTAAACTATCATCGTAACATACTTTGAAGATAACATATGAAGAAAACATGAAGTATCTGATTATGATTTACGATCAGATAAATTGGACGATCGAGAAACTATGCTTGCTTTCTTAAGGAATGTAAACACTCGTATCTTTCCACTTAAAGCGGTAAAGGAATCGGTGACAATTCACTTTAAAAACGACCCGAAACAAGTTGGAATTTAAAGGTGTTGTGCAATTTAGAATATCTTTAGAATATCACAATGGAATATAAGAAAACAAATCCCTTGCGATATGTTTCATGAAAGTTCTCGTATCGCTCAACTATTTTCTTAGATTAGAAATTTTATTTCAATCTCTACATGGTCGATATCAAGTTAAAAACCAAATCAATTGAGCTCTCTCACACTTTAGTTGTGCTCTTGACAACTCAATTTCTTGGGAAATTTCTTGTATCGTACGTACTAACAACTACTATGCTCACAAATCTAATTTAAACGAAGAAGTAAAATCTATCTAGAATTGAGCTAGAATACTTTTCGAGACCATCATTTCTAGTGACAGGGTATCTGAATCGACGATCGACGCATTAAAACATGATCTGCACCTCGTGAACTTCCTCCTAGGAACCAAATTTTTCGTGATTTTTTCGACATTATTTATCGGTTGTTCAAATGGTCTCAATCGATAAATAATGTCGAAAAATGACGCAATTTGGTTTCTAGGAAGTTCACACGATATAACATCATATTTAACGGTATTGATCGTCAATTCGGATGTCCCATCATCAGAAACTACTCCAGCTCGGCTTTTAATATCTAATATTAAGATTATGAACCGATTTTCGATAGAGGAAAAGATATGAATTCTCATGACATGCTACAAATGAAGATGATGAAGCAATATTTAAGCCGAAGATTAACTCGAGCATCGGAAAAAAAAAACAGTAGACAAAGACTCCAAATCAACAACTAAATTGAAGCATCAAAGGAGAAAACACAGTTCAGATCTACATAAATATCATTACCTACAATCAATGTCAATAATTTAAGTAAATCCTTGGAGATAAACTCTAGAAGATCCGAATAGTAGCTAAACCCTTAAGATGCCCTAACCTGAAACTTAATGGCAAGCTTTTGCTCTGCTTGATATTGCTGACAAGCTTTTGTATTGTGTTCTATTTTAAAGCTCTGCGCTTCCCTTGACTTTACATACTTATTTTGCCGTCTCACTAGTCTGCATTTACTTTTCCTGGGAGATATCATGTCATTGCTGGTGAAATCCTGTCAACTGTATGACATGTACCTTTTTTTCCCTCACAAGAGATGACTAAATGTATGGAATGCTTGCAGTACAATTAGTACTGGTGGTAACCTCTTACTGAATGTTTAGTCAGAAGATGTTGAAAACATTTTATTGGTCTCCAGAATTATCAGTTGTGGACATTTTTACCAGTCTTGAGGATTATCAGTTTGATCTTAAGTATGTTTATCTTTCCAGCTTGAGCTTGTCTTGGTTGTTGAGAAACTGCAAGAGCTTCGCTCGATCAGGATTCAGAAATTGAAGAAACAAGGCAAGATATAATCTACTTGCATTTTCGGTTTATACAATCCATTTTTTTTCCTTTTAATTTCATTTTCCAAGTGAGGTTTAGTTCATTTCTTTGCTCTGTATTAATGGTTTCTTTCCTACATTTAAACTTCTGCTATAATAATTTGATATATTTTCAATTATGTTGGTGAATAAGTTTACAAGAAAATTTCATCACTTCTGCTAAATCATCCATCAATAGGCTGTTCCTTCTTTTCATGACTGTTGGAGAAACTCAGCCATCAAAAAGCTATGAAATAACCAATTTCTCAAACACACTAAGAACCTCTTTGGATGCATAAACTCCTTATTCATCAAATCAAATGAGCCTATTTCTAGGAGTACAAAGCTAATTTTGTTCAATTTTTTTTTTTTTAATGATAGGTTTCCATCTTTTAACTGAATTTTAGCTCAAAGGTTCAAATGGTGATATCGAAAATATTGATAAAGATATTGTTGCAAATTTGATAAAATTGTTTGATGACAAAAATGAGATTGTTAAAGCATTTAGAATGGCCAGAGATCGTTTTAGAGAAACTGATTACTTACCAATTAAATTACGGTTGATTGGCACGCGCAGTATAAGTGCACCACAGTATAATCCTCCATCATGTGCTGAAATTGCTGGTTTGATTATTGGTGGCTTAGGCGGTGCAGATCGACAGCGTGATATCATTGTCGAACATAAGACAAATGGACTCAAACGTATTAGCGATTTACATCCCTCTTTTATGGCTATGCAATATCCTATACTATTCCCATATGGTGAAGATGGATTTAGATTAGGCATTCAATGTAGTCGAGAGTCACGCAGAAAAACAAACTCAAGAATGTGCATTACAATGCGTGAGTTCTATGCATATAGAATTCAAAATAGACCACACGAAGGAAAAACACTAACACGTGGCGGTAGACTGTTCCAACAGTATATAGTAGATGCATTCACATGTATTGAAGAAGAAAGACTTGGTTATATCAGAAAGAACCAAACAAACTTACGATCTGAAATATATCAGGGTATAAAAGATGCAGTTGTTCAAGGTGATGTTGATGGTAATGCTATTGGCAAAAGAATTATATTACCCTCAAGCTTCACAGCTGGGCCGCGTTATATGATCCAAAATTATCAAGATGCTATTGCAATATGTAAGCACTGTGGTCCTCCTGACTTATTTATTACATTTACATGTAATGCACAATGGCAGGAAATACGAGATGCCCTAAATTTAATTCCAGGCCAACGATCTGAAGATAGACCTGATATTGTTAGTAGAGTATTCAAGATGAAATTGGAGTCCATTATGGCTGATATTAAAAAAGGTCATTTCAAACTCTATTGGTTGATGCCTTTAGCCGATAGCGTCTGTCGCGTGCTGCATTCTCACGCGACTGAGATGGTCTGGATCAGGATGCAGATCCTTCTTCGGTTGGCCCTTTCTTCCCTCGGTTGATGTCTCTAGCCGACGATTGTCGTCACGTGTCACGCCCTCGAGTGGTGAAAATTTTAGTCTCAACAATGCCCCCTCGGCAATCACCTGATTTGCCGTTCGGGCGATTGTCGAAATCGAGTCAACTCCTGGCACAGGTAATGATGTCCAGCAACCAATCCCATATTAAAAGTACTTTAGATGACCTCTTCCATTATAGGTTGTTTTGATATGAATGCTTTAACTATGATTTGTTACCTTAAAGATCGATTTTATAGAAAACAAATTCATACATATATATATACACCTGAAATTATTGATAGATGACTTTCATAAATGGCGCAGTTGACTTCCAAAATCGACATATTCGTACCTTGAGCTTGCATTTCTTCTGTTGTAATGATAATTCGGATAATAACGTGTATTCCATTATTATATTAAACCTGTAAGCGAAGTAAGTGAATATTATATTGCATAGCAAGTAGCAAAATATTATAAATTTTTACAGTTGTAAGGCAAGTTAATGGATATTACACATACCACCCGATCATCGCAGAGTGTTGAACGACAAAAAAAAATGAGAGCACGACACACCAAACCCACAATACAACACACAAACGGGAAAGGATCCACAGAGAGACAGTCCAAACAACCTGATGACCGGCGATCCCCACACGAACCCATACACCATTGAATCCCAGAGGAAAACAGAGGGGTTCGGCGCTAGGATCAGGAAGCGGCCGGAAGAGGGGTGTTATCTGATAACCACCAAACCCTAGAGGGAAACAGGGAGAGAGGGGGGGGAGAGAGAGAGAGAGAGGGAGAGAGAGCAGAGGTTCGGCGCTAGGAGGTAGAGGCGCGAGCAGAGGTACACATACCACCCGATCATCGCAGAGTGTTGAACGACAAAAAAAAATGAGAGCACGACACACCAAACCCACAATACAACACACAAACGGGAAAGGATCCACAGAGAGACAGTCCAAACAACCTGATGACCGCGATCCCCACACGAACCCATACACCATTGAATCCCAGAGGAAAACAGAGGGGTTCGGCGCTAGGATCAGGAAGCGGCCGGAAGAGGGGTGTTATCTGATAACCACCAAACCCTAGAGGGAAACAGGGAGAGAGGGGGGGGAGAGAGAGAGAGAGAGGGAGAGAGAGCAGAGGTTCGGCGCTAGGAGGTAGAGGCGCGAGCAGAGGTTCGGAGCCAGCGTAGGATCTTATATTAAATGAGAAAAAATTAAATAAAAATAACATTAAGAGCTTGATAAACACGAACTCGAACTCAAAAATTTCTACTCTAATTTTATATTAAATTATATAAAATTACTATTTCTCTTCAAAATATTAAGTTCTGAGATAAGGATATTTCTAATATTATATTTAATATATTTTTCTTTCCTCTTCTCTCTCCCTGCCAATTCCACCTTAATTAGAACTAATAAGTTAGCACAATGGATAATAAATAATATTATCAGTTAATTGGCGGTTTCTCCAGTGCCACGTGGCGCTTCCTTATGAATTTGAGTGACGTGGTATTTTTACGTTGCTTCGTAATCCTATCCTGCGTTTTGGCATACCCGAAGCGGACACCCCCCCTTACGAACCGGTGCGCTTCGTTTGTCTGTCCGCCCCGCCCTTAATTCCCGGTTCACCCCCACACCCCACCCCCCCCCCCCCCGCCCCCCCCCCCCCCCCCCCCCCCCACTCACAAGCTCCCCCCCCCCCCCCCTGCCAGCTCACCTACCCCATTTCCTTCCTCTGCTACCCTACTACTCTCTATCTATTCTCTGAACCGGTGCCGCCCGCCCCCCCTCCCTCATTCTCATCTGTTCTCCGAACCGATGCCGAACGACACTACTTCCCCCCCCTCAACTATATCTCTCTTCTCTCTCTATCTCTATCTATCTCTCTATAATCTTGAGAAAATCCATCAACCCGCCCCCTCTTCTATACGCTCCTACCTCTCTCTCATCTCTATATCTATACTCTCCCTCGGAACAAGTTCGAAAAAAAACATATAATTCCTCCATGAATTTGATGTGACATGTAATATAATATTGGATTTTTTCTAGATTTGAACAATTTCGAAAAAAAACCTGATTTAAAATTTAGGTGATATATATTCGGATTCTCTAGATTTTGCACACTTTTTAAAAAAAACCTTAAAGATTTTACCTGATGCATATAATATCCTTAATGACAGTTATAGGTTTAAGGTAATCAATATAATCTGGCATTTCTAGATTTCTCACCAATTTTGAGAAATCTTCTTCTTTTGATGTGATGTATATTGTATTTTAGAGACTTTGCCCAAGTTTCCAAAATGTCCTTCCTTTCCCTAAGATTTCGCACAAGTTCCCAACATCTTTTTTACTTATGAATGCTTGATATAACCATTCTACCTACTTTGATTGTCTTTTTTGTTTATATGTGATATTGTTTTTTTTAGCGATTTGCCAACTTCCAAAAAAACTACCTTTCAAAGAACATATAATGTTCATTCTCTAGATTTTCCACCACACTCCTCTAAATTGTACGCAAGTTGGAAAATCTTTAATGATTTCGGTACCATATATAAAAGAGATTTTGCACAAGTTCCCAAAAAATGCCTATATAATATTTCTTCATGAATTGATGTGATATATAATATAATGTTGGATTCCTCTAGATTTGAATAATTTTCTGAGAAAACTTTAATTAAAATTTAGGTGATAATATTCAGATTCTATAGATTTTGCACACTTTTTTTGGAAAATCCTTAATGATTTTACGTGGTGCATATAATATCCCTACTATTATAGCTACTTCTAATTTTAGAAAATTCCACGTGAGATATAATATAATATTAGAATTTTTAGTCCCTTTCCCACAAATTTCCCTCTAGATTTCCCCCAAATTTTTCACATCTTGCCGAATCTCCTTTGAGTGATATACTTTTTTGATGTGACGTTATATTCTTCTTTCCCAAATACCTATATAATATTTCTTCATAAATTTGATGTGACATCTAATATAATGTTGGATTTCTTGTAGATTTTTTTGCACAATTTCTGAGAAAAACCTTAATTAAATTTAGGTGATAATATTCAGATCCTCTAAATTTTACCCACTATTTGGAAAAATCCTTAATGATTTTACTTGATACATATAATATCCCTACTATTCCTAGCTACCTTTATAATTATAATTTAGAAATTCCACGTGGACATATAATATATAATACTAGAATCTCTCTAGATTTCCCACAGATTTTGCTCTAGATTTCCCACAAATTTGCACAATTCCCGAATCTCCTTTTGATGTGATATTACTTTTTGATGTGACGTTATATTCTTTTCCCCTTCTTTAGTTATGAATATTTGATATAACATTCCTACCTACTTTTATTTTGATGTGACATGTGATGTCATATTTGCTTTCTCTAGATTTCCACAGATTTCGAAAATCCTTGTGATTTGATGTAATTATTTCCCACTATCCCCTTACCTAAATCTCCTATGATGACACTCCCTCTTAGTATCCATTAGATTAGGTTGCATTCTATTTCTATAAATATAGAAATTGTGTCCATGTAGTCTATCCTTGACTCCTTCCAATCTAAAGTAAGCAAGGTAATCAAATATACACACAAAATATCATTGGTAAAGAGTAGACAGCATTTATTCCCTAATAATTGTCCTATTGTTTTTCTACTAGGTGTCATCTTGCTGTTGTTGTACTTAGAAGTTATTAAGTACTTAGAAGGTAACGATTCTTTTTCTTCTTTCTTTATTATCCACTCTCTGATTAGTCTATATATATTGTTACCCTCTTCCTTTTTTCGCAACATTTTTGTTGGAGTCTTTTTGTTTTCTCCTACAAGTTTTTTTGTGCACTGTTATTCTACTTTTGATAAGCCTTATATGCTAACTCCCCTCCCTTGTGCAGTTTTTCACAACGACTATTTTGGTTTCCGCATGAGTTTTCGTATACTGTTAAGTTTCTCTTGCCTTTCATCATGATTTCTATTAAGTTCCCTTTCCCTTTTGTGATGCGTTTTGGGTCTACTGGATTTTTCCCCTCGCCATTATTTCGTGCAGAGTTTTCGGTGCTTCGTGGATTTTTCCTCCGCCATTTGCTATGATGCTTAGGAGGGATGGTCTTGGGTTTTGAGGTCCATTGAGTGGCAACGAACCACTGCAGAATTTTGTGGTTTGGACGCCGTTGATGGGCAACTAGCCATTACCTTATGCTCCCTTGGTTCATTTTTTACTTACTCGCTTCTATTAAGTTCCCTTTCCCTTTGTGATGCGTTTTTGGGTCTATGGATTTTTTTTCCTCGCCATTATTTCCTGCAGAGTTTTCGTGCTTCGTGGGTTTTTCCTGCGCCATTTGCTATGATGCTTAGGAGGGATGGTCTTGGGTTTTGATGGTCCATTGAGTGGCAACCAACCACTGCAGAATTACTTGTGGTTTGGACGGCCGTTGATGGGCACTAGCCATTACCTTTTGCTCCTTTGGTTCATTTTTTACCTCGCCATTTAGCTCTCTCTTTTTTTTGCCGCCGCGTTTGACAGGAAGGAAAAATGTTTCCCTACTTTTCCTCCGGTCTTGCATGCGCCTTTTTATCTATAATTACTTTTTTTTTTAGATTAAACGTTTCCCTTTTATGCTCCCCTTTTACTCCTATACCTGTCCTAAAACTTTTACCTTCCTTTTTCTCTTTGTGTGTCCTACACTGTTGGCGTTTTGTTGCAGCCTCTACTATGACTACCGTAGAGTGTCTTTAGCCGATTACTCCGTGAGATTTGCGAACAACTACACACGGATGTGCCAGATTGTGTTTGTGGCGGTGACACTGAAGGCACGTTTACGGCTTAAATAGACATCCATGTCACACGGAGTGAGTCCATAGTTGAAGTTATTCGGTGTTGGAGTGCTTCATCTTCCATCTGCGCTGCTGGAGGAGGAAGCATCTCACAATGCTATTAGGAAATTGACGCAAGAGTTGGACTTGCGTGTGAAAGATGTTAACACACCGACGCCTTGTTTTATAAGAGCCTCAACGAGCAGCTTTCTTTGCATATGTCAGTTCTTTCGAGCCAATATAACAAATTGTTATGGGACTATAACTTTCTAAAAGAATGTTATACTTCAACCACCGCCCAAAAAAACGAATATGTTGCTGACCGTGTTAAGATACAGGCTGCTATTGAAGAATGCCATGCATACTAACTCGTGAACCCACCCTCCTCCTGTTACACCGGCACCTCTCTCAGACAGTGTCCCCCCTTCTTTGGAGTAAATGCTTTGAGTATTGCCCCAGAACCTTTTGTTCGTTACTTCTAGCTTTTTCCCTACACTAACTTTTAACATGTGCCTCAGATTTCCTTACCTGAGGTGTATTTGTAATAATTTAGTTATGCTAGGACAATATTGTAGATTATCCTGTGTTGTTCCAAACTATGCTATACTACTACACCATAGTTTGGAATATGTTGGGGGGGGAAAGAAAAAGGGGGCGATGCTCGGAACTGCATTGTGATGGGAACAAAAAAAAACATCGTGTAAATTACAGTGTTGGCACATGGTTGCTATGTTGTCTCATGTGGTTGCCTATGGTCCTTGGTTTGCCATCTTGGGTATTTTACTGTCGCGTGCACTTACCCTTCCTTTAACTTTGCGATCGACGGTATCGAAGGTGAGGAATATAAGTTTGGACGGTCTAATTCTGGACGACTACCTAATAAGTGTTTTTGGATGCTCTAATTGATAGACAACCAGCTTATTCCTATATGGTTTGAATAGACTATATAACTTACTGTGTTTTTACATTCATTCTTATCATTGTTTTGCATGTTTGGATTTTTTTTACTCACTGAAATTTTTACGTGAACCTTTAGTAATTTGAATGATGTAGGCCTTATTATGGTAGTCTCCCTGTTGCTTCACTATACTCCACTTTTGCCACCTGTCTATACCTTCGCCTTGTGTTGTTTATTTAATTCCTTCCGATTATGGTTTGCCGTATTAGTGTGAAAACTTTCTACTAATTAGGGCTATGTTTTTAATAAAAAGATGAAAAAACCATGTATACTATGGCTAGAGAGGACTAATTAGGACTATGTTATGATAGAGGACTCTTTTGTTTTAAGATGAGAAAACCATTGCTATATTACTTGATTTAGTAGAGCCGATTCAATTTCTTTCTAGAAAATGGGGATTGGCATTCGTTTTGATGATGAAGAAATGAACCTATTTAAACTAGCTGTTATATATTTGCTTTTACATATGTATCTTACCCTCCAATTGTGTATTTGGTGTTGTGTGTGCCACTGTGTTACTCTGTTGGGGTACTCTTCGTGGGCTGCTCATTGACTGTTGGTATCTTCTCTTTGTCCTTGGCCCTCCGCTTGCTTTGGTTACAGTTCGGTGGTCTCTCCTCTCTTATCTACTGGTCTATTTCTCTTCCTTGCTGCGGAATGATAACTGGGGTTGGTAAACTGACATTGTATTTGAGCGAATCCTGCAATCTGAGACCTCCTGTTTTCCTTTTTTTTTTTTTTTTTTTCATTTCCCCTCCCATGCTTGCCCCCTGGTTGTTTTCGAGATGATTTGTTTCCTATATTTTTTTTACCCGCTGTGATTTCTTTTTTGTGCACTCGAAATTCAAATGAATTTCGTAGTTTTTTGTTACGCTGATATTTGCATTCCCTTATTGTTTCCTGTTGTTCAGGTTTGTTCTCTTTACTTGGCATTTGTAATTTCTATATTTCAAGGTGGGAAATGTTTTCTGATATTCGTTTGTTTTCCTCCCTACTCGGTTTTGTTGTCTCTAACTGAAATGAGCCGAAGCTTCATTCTTCCTTTCTAAGGGGAATCAAGATTTGGACATTAGTAAGATGTAATTGATATTTGTTCACCTTCTGCAGATTTGTGATGTGTGAACTTCCCTATTTGCGCTTTCTCTTAAAAGTACATTGGTTCTCTTTCTCCTTTTGTTCTTTTTTTTGGGTTTTACTTTTTTTTTTCCCTTTTTTTTTTTTGGGGGCAGCAGTGATGATAAAGAGGAAGGATGCAGGTTTCCTCACAGTCTAATCCTTGAGCAATGGGACTAACATTTTGCCTTTCTTAGAGCTACATTGGTCCTTGGAAAAAGAGTGGGGGAAAAAAAATTCACCTTGATGCCCTCAAGTTTGGAGGCACGGGGAGGGCGAAGAATTGGTTTCCGTCTAATGTTTAGGCAACCAACTTATTAGCGTTTTGGACGGCCTAACACATTGACCCTCTTACTACCAACAAATATACTTGCCTCTTCCTCCCTCACTCTGTTTCTCACTCTCTTTCTCTTTCACTCTGTCATTTTATATATGTATATATATCAAATATTGTTCTTAATGAGTGCATGTTGCCTTTGAACTCATGTTGAGTTGTGATAAGCTAATCTTGATCGGATTGTTGCTGTGGGCTGAATATGTAGGTTGGCCTTGAACTCACGTTGAATTCTGCTAGCCTAATCTTGATCAAATTGTTACTGTGGGCTGAATAGCTGTATACTACCCTTGATGCGATGTGAAAATCTGAGTCTCTCCTCCCCCCCCCCCCCCCCCCGCCTCGCCTCGCCTTTGCTTTCTTTTCTGGTTTTTTGTAACTGAAATATTTGCCACCTTTTTCTATATAGATCTTACTATTTCAAACTAACCATTCTCTGTGCAGGATTCAGTGATAGTGTTGCCTTGGTAAGTTGATAGCCTTCAAATGTACTTTCCTTAAGTACTTCTTGATTTGGTTCTTTACAACTAACCATTTCGCTCCTGTCTTATCTTAATTTACAGATCTAGAAGTCCATCTTGATTAGGCTGACATGACGATAGCTTGAAGCTTGAATTTCTTTGGAATTGTATAAATTTGACCTACAAGTCTGCAACTCCCACCGACAAAGAATAAGTTTGCTCGGATCTTCTCATTCATGAAAATGTGAGACTTTGGGAATCTTTTTACTACTAGCGATGCTCCACAGAGGAACCAGGATTTCAATTTCAAGTTGACATATTTATATTTGTGAGCCTTCATGATGAGGCACAAAAAAAACCAAAATCAATCCTTTTAATTGCTCTTTTTATGTATGTCAAATGTGTTCTTTATTTGGCAAGATTGGTTCTGTGGTTTTGTTGGTGGAATTTTAATCTCTTTTCTGTTTCACACTACAAAAAATGTTGCTTAGAACAGTAGTACAGGTCTGTTTCCTGTTTAGGCCTTGAAGCTCTTTTGCATTTTATTGACTTACTTCTTATTAATAGTTTCAGACTTCTTTGGATCTTTGGTAACAATTAGCCAAATTTTTATCTGTGTTCCCGTTTACCTTTTTCTTTTTTCTTCCCCAGGTTCATATTCGTTTCGCATGTTAAATTTGTTCTCTTAATGAAGTTCACTTGCTAATTTGTTTTTGCCGTTTAGGTACGTTATTTTTAACTAAAAGAACCAAATTTGATCTTGTGCTTACTATGCGTTCAATGGTTGCTGCTGCACTTAATGGAATTGCTATATCTGACCTTCTTTTTCCCTGTTGTGGTTCCGTCTTAATAAATATTTATTCTTAACCAATGAACTCACTGAAATTTCTTGCAATTATATTTATATTTTTTACTATAAATTGATTACCTGAATGCTCTATATCTGAGCCTCTCTTTTTTTTACTCTTTTGTTGTTTTCCAAATTGAATATCCTTTCGGTCTTTTCCTTTTTCCGTCATATCTGCTATTTGTTCTTCGCTGTTCAGATTCAGATATATATATATATATATATATATATATATATATATATATATAATATATATATATATAATATATATATCTAATATATATATATATATATATATATGTATGTAGTATGAATCGAATCAAACAAATTTCGGGAACAAGACTTGTTAGACACTTTTGATGAACCCCCAATGAACTTTTCTTCAGTATTTTACACTTCTTTTTGGAATCGAAAAAAGGGGTTTGTCTCTATTGTAAAGATACTTTGGTGGATCGTCAAAAAAACCGATATATACTTTGGTTGATCGTTAAGAATGTTGTCTTTGGTTACCATGAATCATAAATGGTAACCAACTATTTCAAAATATGTTTCTAGGCATGGCTATTTAATTTTGATGCTTAATCGGTTCCCAAATAAATTTATTACGGTATTCACACTTCAAAATTTCTGTGAAATCAGTCCAAGAAATTAGTAAGCTAATAAGAGTAAGAATCATTTGCAAACTTTTATATGCATTCCAGTTTCTTTTTCCCCCCTTCCTGCATTCCAAATTATTTAACTCAAAAAGAAATATCACCGTATGCCTTTAACCAGAAAATACGAATTATGTGGGGCACTTGGTGATTTCTGCAGAGAACTGAAATGTGGTAGCTAACTTTACTATGCTTTTTCTGCTGCATGTACGGATCTTATATATAAAAAAAGCTGCTGCTTCCTGACCTGCTGGTGCTTGACCGAATACTTGGATTGACGGTTGGTTCTTTCACTGTGCAAGGGAAAATATCAAACCGAATTTGCTAATTGAGAATGATCATTCTAGCAGAGCGTTGATTGGTCCCCGCGATCGCGAGGTACATCAACTTTTTGTTTATTATGCTCTTCTTATATTTGATGCAAGTACTTACATAGTGAGCTTGAACGTAAGCTTTAGAATACCACCTAATCTCAAATTTCTTACTTTTAACTGAAACAACCAGACCTTGAATCCCTGTTTCTCACAAGGAATGAATATTTGGCTGCACTTGCATTTGCTTGCTATTTAAATAAATATGATTTACGATATTTTTACGTGTTGTTTTCCCGGTCGTAACGATGTGAAGGAGTTATAAAGAGTACTATTACTGCTGGTTGTGCTTTGTTAAAATTACTTTGCTTCTCTTTGTAGGCGATGATGATGTAAGAATTGGATAAAGAATTCTTGGTATTTTAAAATTTCTAACATTATGTATTTTCATGGTCTAATGTTTAGACAACCAGCTTATTATGAATTTTGGATAGTCTAGCATATATGCTCACTTACTAAACAACAAAGCCTCTCTCTTTTCCCTCTCTACTCTCTTTCTCTCTCTCTCTCTCTCTCTCTCTCTCTCTCTGCCTATTTGTTTTCCAAACGAAATGTAGGTTGACCCTACATAGACATAAAAAATAGAGAACAGATCTATTTGGTTAAGGTACATTATAGGTTGAGGAATAAAATTTCCTCACTTCCAATTGTGCTAAGCTGTTATGTACTCTTTTCCACGAATCTGATGTTTCCCCACGAGTTGTTGCGGCTATTCAAATGGATCAGATTTAAACGTTTGACCCCCGTTCGTCGTCAATACCGTTCTCTTTGAATAATTAGTTTCGGGTCTTTAGTTTTAGATGCTGTCCTCCTAATTTTTACACACTTTTCTTCCTGAAATTTCATCATCTTAATATTGAGAAAATCACAAACTCTATTGGATGTTTCATGATAAGATGGTGCATTTTCAAGGAAAAAAATTGTCTAGGGATTAGTAGGGCAGTAATTTCATGAGTCCATGAGTCAACGTTGAATAAACATGGTAAAAAAAAAAGTCACTTCTATTTATTCAACTACCACCTTGAATAATAATTATTATAATAACGAGTAAATTAATAAAGCTATTTACGACTTGGTCTGCCAAGCAGTAATTATTAAGCAGTACTGCTTGACTATTGGTTGAATTACTCATTCGTAGTAAGTTAATCCTCCTGCGTGCCTACTTATGCTGTGGGTTGGTGTTCATTCTAGAAACTTAGCCGCGTGTACAGTAAAATTACTCTCCTCAATAAATAAACAGTTAATAAGTGAAATTTTCGACTCTCATTAATGTAATGTTTTTAGAATTTTCAATTTCCTTCTTTCCGAGATTTGAAATTAGACCCAACCTGAGGCAGACCTCCATAAATGCAATAGTTCCAAGTCAAATTAATAGCTTCAAAAAAATTGTAATTTATTACATTAATTATATCAAATGGTTAGAACTATTTTAACTTACGGATCTCACAAGTAGTGATTTTGCCTACCAAAGCAACCTTTTGTTAGAATAATCATAAAAAAAATCAATGATCTCAAATTTTAATTAGCATTGAAATGTGTAAGTTCTTTTCTTATATATAATTCTACTTTACTTTTCCAAAAATATTAAAAACTGATTATCTATTAATACTTCATGAAATAGATTAAGATTTCAAAGTTTTAATGAGATTTTAAATTTGTATCTTATTTACTGTATATATATAAGTTTTAAAAACTCATTACCTATTATTAAGAGTTTTAAAAATTACATTGATTATAAATATTTGTTGTTAGAATAATCTTACTAACTCAATGATCCTCAAATTTTTAATTACCACTGAAATTACAGGTTATTTTCTTATATATAATTCTACTTTCCTTATTTTAATTCTGAGTCAACTTTCAGTAGTGGCCAGGTCCTGTCAATTAACGGTTGTCATTGTATCTCCAAAAAACACAAGGGACTTACATTTATTCAGGGCCGTATATATAGTTCTTGAATAAATGTACCTAATAAAATACCGGAACTGCTTTCCCTATTTCGTTACATTCATAAAGAATTATATGTATTCAACTTTCAACAAATATAATCTTTCCAGATATACCAATGTGTCACTAACCTATAGTAGAGATTAGACACCAACATTAAATAGCCCCCACCTAGATATCAAATTATAATGTAAGCAGACTATATTTGACAATCATAGTAACTGACTTCCTTCAGATGAGTTAATAATTTGCTTAGAGTTGCCAATCGTAGTAGTGCTTCCCCCTGACTATGCAACTCTATGTTACTTAAGAAACCTACAAATGAGATTTCTCTATTTAGGTTAGAAAAGCAAAGAATATATAGGGCGGATGTATAGGACTCTATGATTAGGTTCCAGAAAATATGTATAGGAGTCTACCACTAACCTATAGTAGTGATTAGGCACCAACATTAAATAACCCCACCTAGATATCAAATTATATGCACGCAAACTATATTTGACAATCATAGTAACTGATTTCCTCAGAGGAGTAATAATTTCTTACAGTTGCCGATCGCCCCCCTGACTATGCAACTCTATGTTACATAAGAAACCTACAAATGAGATTTCTCTATTTAGGTAGGGAAAAAAATATATATAGGGTGGATGTATAGGACTCTATGATTAGGTTCCAGAAAATATGTATAGGAGTCTACGCTTAGGTTACAGAACATAAAACTGCCATAGTTGAATATCTAATTACAAATAAAGAAAGAAGATAAAAGAGATAAAGAACAACTACAAATTCTTTTCTACCTTATTGATGCAGCATTTTTTATTTTCTATACTATTTTAGACTAGAATGTTAAAAAATATCGCTATTTCATAGAAGCCGGTATCGGACTCCTATAATCCAAGTTCCATATTGGGTCGATTTACGGGAAGAAATGACACTCGAGAAATGGTCAAGAGTAGGATGTCATCATCTTCTCATAAATTACTCCAGGATGGGCGTTGGATTATAGGAGT